>JAOYNU010070858.1:0-174420 GCA_026745395.1 Tympanopsis confertula | reverse complement strand
ATGGCCCCGTCAGGAAGGTTACTTTCAGCTCTCGTCTCAGGGACTATCGCGTTGACCGCCAATATATCCGGAGTACCAGACCTGCTCCTTTCATTAACAGCGCCTGGTGGCCAACAAGCGCTTGCACGCAAAGTTGAATTGCCAGTCTTTCATCCCTGCGTCAGGTTAGCTCGATGGCGTGAGAAGCCCGGAGAGCTGAGCTTTGTGCCTCCGGATGGACAATTTGTATTGGCTGGCTACGAAGTCGATCTCCTTCCAATAGACCCTGATCTTGATGAGCCGCCAAGTCATATGGAAAAGCTTTTCCTTCCGGCTTTGGTAGATATTCGCAAAGGACTTGGTACAAATGGATCAGACTTCGAAGTTCGATTGACTCTCAACACAAACTTCCCGGGGCATAATTCATCCTCTCGCCCGACAGCCTCACGAAATGGCTCAGGCACATCGACGCCCTCCTTCCTTGGAGGCGGAAGCAGCAACTATACTGGACCTGTATTAGAGGAAGTCGTCGTTACTGTTCCCGTCCCCAAGTCGGTGCGGCATATAACAGACATTCAGGCCAGCCGCGGTGATGCTCAGTACTCTCACAGTACTGGCTTACTGAAATGGAAGGTACCAACCGGCAAGGATGCGGGTACAATAACAGGCACTGCAACTCTTCGCTGCTCCGTGGCAGGATACCCTTCAGCAGATGATGACTTTGAGAGCAATGAAGACGCAGATGAGGATGCAAATGCGAACTTGCTGCAAGGCTACTACGAAGCACCAACCTCCTACAACGACCCATCAGCCTCCACCACACGGAAGACTCGAGACCCGAACAAGAAGAAGAAAAAGAAGAAGAAGTCAAGCAAGAAGTCTCGCTCAACCGCTGCTCTAGCCGATGAGACAGGCGACGGCACATCCGAAGGCATCTCGGGCGATATACAAAAGTCATCTGCTACCCCTTCACCGAACCGCTCCAAAACCAACACCCCAACACCCGTTCCACCACCTCAATCCTCTTCCCAAGATGTTTCTCAACTCCCTTCATTTTTCGCGCCTTCATCTGCGCCTCGGCCAACACCCCGCAAGAGCAAAGCTCAAGTGAACGCTACTTTGATGCCGAGCTTCGCGTCCGTCTCCTTTTCAGTCCGCGGCTGGCTACCATCTGGAATCAAAGTAGACAGTCTCAACGTCGATACACGCCGCAGTCGTGGTCTGGGTGATAGCGTCAAGCCATACAAGGGAGTGAAGTATCTCTGCGTCAGCAAACGTGGCATAGAGCGACGGTGCTGATGAAAATCATGTTTGGAAAATGTCATGTAATCTAACGAGGCATGAAGCGATTTGAAATTCTCCTACTCTGGTCTTTATACAGTAGTACGCAACACGTATTGGGTCGCGTATGTAGCTATAGCGGTTTGGTAGCATTCAACCTGATCACTACGGCAGAAGTCGAAGACCAAGCGCTTCACATCAAAATTAGACCAACTCTGTGTAGGGTCGAGATCTTGTGACGGGCGTGGTGACCACCACAGCCACGCTAGTGATGCAGCTACCTCGTCCGTGACGAACAGAATGCATGAATTAATCAGATCTATTGCCCTCATCGGAGACCAAGGCCGCTGCAAGCATCTTCATTTGATGCTGATTTCCCTATGCACCAAAAATACGAGGCCTGAATCCCTGCTAGCGTTTCAACCTACCCCGCGTGATTGAAAAATCAGATAAAGATCGACAGAGTTATTTAAATTTAAATTCCGCTAAGCTATCTTGGATAATTTACAAGCCGTAGCTCCACACGGCTTATTTTTGCTTTGTTCACAGTTTCGAGGCGCGGCGCTCGAGCGCTTGAAGCACAAAGTAGGCAACTACAGAAACCGGTTAGAAGCAGTTCGCAGAAATGAAAAGAAATAGTGAAATCGACGATGAATTCATTAAGATTAAGCACTTAGGGCATATTTGTAGGGTTTTCTTGTGGGTATCTGATTTGACGAAAGAAAAGGAAAGGAAGGGAGTGAGTGACAAGCGGGAGGAATCCCACTGAATCAAGACAGAACGAGACAAAATATCCCAAAATAGGTATATAAATCACGAGGGTATCAAATGGGATATCAAGCTCGGAAGTTATTTTTCCTCTTCGCCTGATGGAGGTGAGTAATGGAAAGGGTGAAAAGAAATTATTGACACCCGAAAGATGATGGAAAATGGCAAACGAGATTTATAGGTATATCGCGGAAGAGCAAGAGGGATTTTACTCACTGGCAGCAACAACGGCAGCACGGCCAGCACCGGACTTAGCACTGCCTCCGCCGAGGGTCAAGAGGTAGCGAAGCCATCCGAAGGTCACCTTACGACCGTCACGGTCGAAGTCGGGCACGAGGGTGCTGGCGGCCTTGAACTTGCTAAGCTTGCCATCGTAAGGAGGGTAGCGAATGGCAAGAATGCTCTCCAGCCAGCCAGGGCTGGAAGTGATGGGACGACGGTGGACCCAGACGTCGAAGCTGGATCGGCCACGGTAAGCACCGCTTCCACTCTCACCAACACCACCGAAGGGGAGAGTTGGGATGTGCAGAGCAGCGTCGTTGATGGAGACACCACCGGAACGGGTGGAGTTCAGGACTAGAAAAGGTTAGCATGATGGTTCATACAACTACAATCAGCTTGGACTCACTCTTTGCGACCTCGGCCTTGGAACCGAAGGGGTAGAGGCCAAGGGGAGTGTCCATGACACCGTTGGCAAGCTGAATAGCCTCATCGAGGTTGTCAACAGGCAGGATAGGGATGAAGGGACCGAAGCTCTCCTGGTTGCAGAGCGAGTCCTCAACAGAGTTGACCAGAACAACGGTCAGATCAATGAAGCGCTCCTTCTCGTCGAGGGTACCACCCATAACAATCTTGCCCTGGGTGTTATCAAGCATGCCCTTAAGACGCTGGAAGTGGTTCTCATTGATGATACGGGAGTAATCAGACGAGTTCTTGGCACCCTTGGGGTAGAACTCAGCATAGGCCTTCTTGAATTCCTCAACGACCTGAGGCACAAGAGTCTTGTCGACAAGCAGGTAGTTCTGCGATGTGCAGACCTGGCCAGCATTCATAAGCTTACCCCACAACATACGACGGGCGACAAGGCGGGGGTTTGCGTTCTTTGTGACAATAGCCGGGTTGATGCCGCCCAGTTCCAAAACGACAGGGGTCAAATGAGGAGCCGCGGCCTTCGCGATAATGCGACCAACGTTGGCACCTCCAGTATAGAAGATCTTGTCCCAGCGCTCAGCGAGGAGGGCCTGGGTCTCGGGGACAGCACCCTGAACAACGGTGTAGCATGTTGGGTCAAGAGAGGACTCGACGATTTTCTGGAGGACGGCGGCACTGCGGGAGGCACCTTCACTGGGCTTGATGACAACGGTGTTACCAGCGGCAATTGCGCCAATGACTGGGCCCAGAGTCAATTGGAAGGGGAAGTTGAATGCACTAAGCAGGGAAAAGTATTGTTAGCCTCATTTCGGATTGCGCAAGATATGCATAACTTACCCAATGACCAAGACAGCGCCGAAAGGATCCTTTCTGATCTTGGGGTTCATGAACTTGAAGGTCAGGTCGATATCGGGGGCCTTCTCATCCTTAACCCATTTGTGAAGATTGCGGGAGGTGAAGACAATGTCGTTGAGCAACCAAGTACTCTCGGCAACCTCGGTTTCGAAACGGGGCTTGTTCAAGTCCTGGGCGCAGGCCTCAACGATCTCCTCGACATTATCCTTGATACTACAGGGGTTAGCAGGAACTTTCGAAGCTTATTGGGGGTTCACCCACGCCCAGTAGAGCTTGCGCAGCTGCACGAGACGGAACTCCACATCGCGAGTCTTGTGCTCCTGGAAGGACTTGCGGGCGGTGGAGGCGCGCGCGGGGATTTCCTCCAGCGAGGTATACTGTAATTCAGGAAGAGCGACACCCATGGTTGTTGTGGATGTACAATATGTACAGAGGTCAGGAGAACAAAAAAGCAGCCGACCCTGGGGAGGAAAAGTAGCTTCTTTACGTCACCAAAAAGGGACGAGGGGCCTCGGCCGCCGCGCTTCAACAGCCGTAGAGACTCGCACCTCCGCATCCACATGCCCGTGCTCGGCTCATTAGTCTCTCCGACTGTCGATCTTTGTCTCCTTTGTCTGCTCTCCTCTCTGATCTGTCGATTCTGACTTTTAAGGGTTGTTGGTACATGCAGAGCACGGCATGTACACTACGGAACTACACCCTCCCCTCAAAAATAGGAGCTGCATCTACCGAGTATCTACTGTTCTTCTTGCAATGGCACCATTTATGTCTCCGAAGAAGAATAGCGCTACCAAAAAATTTGCAGCAATCTGGTTCGGACTCCACCTTCGCTTGAGCCGCGGCTTCACACACGGCCCCGCCGGCCTTAGCGCGCCCCTTATTGCTATACATTTTGTGCAGTGGCTTAAGCTACGGGAAATTTGACAACGGCGCGATTCTCCTATTCGGGCGAGTCGCCTAACGGTTTTCGTCGATTATCATGGCTCAGATTTTGAATGCTATGACAGGATATACAGAGAACAGTGGAAAAGCAACGCCAACAGAACAACCAGCAACTATACAAGGGCTATTTCATCAAACAGACGGACCTAGATCCAATCTAGTGTTTGAACTGGTCTTCCGTGACACCCTTACCCATGGCGGCAGTACTGCTCACACCACCTGAAACCATCTTGAGTAAGTTGTCAACATAGTTGGCTCCACTCCATTTTTGGTGGGTAACAACGTCCACACCAAGCTCCATCTCCGGCTCCTGGACTAGCTCGCCGTAGGCGCGCATGCCGTGCTTGGCGTAGGCCTGGGCGAATTGGTGGGAGATCAGGGCTGTTGTGTGCAGACCGGCCAGGGTGATGAACTGCCAGCAGTAGCCGAGCTCACCGAGACGCTTGATGTAGGTCTCCTGCTCGTCGCGGGGCATGGCCTTCTTCCAGTTGAAAGAAGGTGACAGGTTGTAGGCGAGCCTAGTGGTGAAAAGTCAGTAAACGGATATAATAAGCAACATAGTGGAGAACCATACTTCTGCTCGGGCCACACGGCATGCACACCGTCCGCAAACTCCTTAGCTTGCTTGTAGTCTGGCAGCTTGCTCTCCATCCAGATCAGATCGGCGAATGGCGCGTAGGCAATGGCACGGTTGATGGCAGTCTGGGTGCCACCGCGGATACGGTAGTAACCCTCGCGGGTACGAGGAGAGCTCCAGTCAAAGAAGACATCGACACCGGTGATTCCCTTAGCGATGGCGCGGGCTTCAGCATTGCTTTTGCCCTTAGCGGCCTTGAGGTACTGCTCAATCAGGCCCTTCTTGTTGCCGGGAACGTTGGCATTGATAGTGTCAACCACAGCTTCATCGAAGAGCTTCAGGCCAGCCTGGGCAGTCCATTGGTCCTCAATCGCTTGCAGATCCTCTCCGTTCTTGCCAGCCTGTTCGGCGGCAACCATGAGGTCATTAAGAGGCTGAAGGTTGGGGTTGGTGGCACCCAGGATGTAGGCGTGGTCGCGGTGGTCAATGGTTGATGTGATGAGGGTGGCAGCTTCGGAATCGGTACGGGCAATAGCCAGAAGGTCCGAGCCTGAATTGAGTTAGACATTCACTTCGCTTCTAAACTAAAGTTCCAATTCTTGTAGACTTACCCATGATATCGGCCTGAGCACGGATAGAGACGAGACGGTTGATGTGCTCGCTGATAGGAACCAGCACCTTACCGGCCATGTGGCCACACTTCTTGGTACCAGGAGCCTGGTCCTCGATGTGAATACCAGCAGCACCACGCTCAATGAAGAGCTTGGTGAGCTTCAGGACAGCAGTCAAACCACCATGGCCAGTATCGGCATCGGCAATGATAGGTCGCAGGTAGTCGACATTGGCCACATTGGCGCGCTTGTCCTTGGGGGTAGTAACGCGCTCCTCGCGTTGTTTTCGGTCATGGAAAAGCTGTGCCATGAAGAGTTGGTTGACTTTGCGGGGAACAGTGTCCTGAGAAGCCGTTAGTGTATGTACTTTTGTCTCCAAGCTTACAGATCGCATACCATAGGGTAATCCGCCAAATCGGGGGAAGGCTCGTCGGTAGACGAAGCAGTGGAAGAGCTTTGCCATCCGGAAACATAGATGGTGTCGAGGAACTTGGCCATTTGGGTGATCATTGTTGGCTCAAGACAACCGTAGGTGAAGCTAGGCTTCTTGGTCTATGCGCAAAAGGCGTGAGCTTGATCCATTGCGTTTCATGAACAAGTGTGTCCAATTTACCTTGAAGTTCTCCTCAACAATTCCCCAGAGCTTCTTTGCCTGCACGGCAGAGGGGTATTCCACCTTGAGGTTACCACGCTTGGCCACGATCTGCTCAGCAGTGAAAGGACGCTTGGTGTAGCGCCAGCGTGAGTCCTTCCACCAGTCCTTGACAGCCTGAACCTCGGTCGCATACTGGCGGTCTTCGTCTTCGTGGAGACCCATAATGACTTTTGATTAGGAACGAATGCAGTAAGCAGGAGGGTATATATTTAAGAGCTGGCCAACTGTGCTGAGGCCTTGGATGTTATACAAGAGTCGCGCAACCAAATTCAAGAGAGGAGAGCAATTGAAAACTTAAAGGGAAAGCTCAATTAAATACAGCAGGTCACAAGCCAGCCGGGAAGCTGGGGTACTTAACTAAGTTGCGAATGCGTCACATCAGAGCCACAGGTCGGTAAACGCTCGGTTCACCGGGAGTAATCTAAAAAGCAGTCCGCGAATAGCCTAGGCAGGTGTTTTGTTACAGTAATTCTCGGGCAGCGTCCTTGAGATGACGCTCCGAAGTACGGATACCCTGCGGGTGCGGTTGTTGCGGTTCGGGAGAGAGGATCCAGACTCTGGAGATCCTCGGTCTAATGGACCTACTAATTCGGGCTCTCGAAACCTTGCCTCTTGAACATTCAGCGGTGTGACTCGGATTTCTAGCTCTACAAATGCATCAATCCATCTTCCATAATAACAGCTTCATGAATCTTCAAATATTTTCTCTTGTGTGAATAGTTCGGGACAGTGTCGGGACTCCATGACGTCGCCGACATGTGCTTGTGCTTTCACGTGCTCAACGTTTTCAGCTGAAAATGCCTCTTTTGACCGCCGTCAAATGATCACCAGACAGCCTTATTATGGCACTCCGTCATCGCTCTGCCTGTATTGTATTCCCTAGCTCTAAAGTATCGAGATCCTTGTTCTGCATGCTGAGGCTTTCTGCCTGAGTCATCAATACCGTTCTGTCATGCCCCGGTATTCGGCGATACTCCACCACACATCTCGGGCTAGTGAAGGTCGCAGATTCAGAATGACCGACGTCTCCTAATCAATATCTTGAACTTCTAAAAAGTAGTCTATGTAGCGTATACTGTGGGTACTGATCTTTGAATATCTTGATCGAATCTTTGAGCCTAGCTATGCGACCATCAGTCTGTTGTCTAAGCCATCGATCAAGATCCAATCCATTTGAAACAAGCACGAACACTGATCGGAATGCATGACTGGAGTGAGAAGAGAGCTCGAGTCTGAGACCATTACATACGGCATACGGCCCACTCGTGGGCGATCAAGATGACTCAAGCTAATCCGAATCCGTTGGACCTCGGCTCAGCGATTTGTCTACCACCACCCGATTACGATAACTGTATTCCCAAAATCCAACTCCGAGACTACAAAGAGACAGATAGACCGGTATTGTTCAATGTTTTACAGTTCTAAAGCTCTTACCCTGTAGAACCAGTTGTCAAACATTGGGGTCCCGCAAGCCAAGCCATCCATTGGCAGCTCGTCCTACTCTCCATAGTTCGTAGTGTATATTCGCGAGCGCACATCCACCAAACTTGAAAAACACGATCATATCCTTTCAAAAGTACCCATAGAATTACTCGGAAACACTTGACGCTTGACCATCGTATCGCGCTGTCCCGTCACATACCTGCCCTACGACAACCTTCTTCGCGAACCTCGGGTAAAGCAGGAACACGCAAATGCGCCACCCCCGGGCGATTGTGCCTTCCAGCGATCGGGGCATATCAAACTGCGGAGAGCCCGAAGATGGCGTCTTCTGCAGCTCGGTATCCCTGATGTTCTCCCGGAAGTTGACCGAATGATTTGATGCGTGCCGAGTAGGCCCGGATTATTTTCGCGGGGTCCCGGGATGTTATGCTTCGTGATTTACGAATTAGGAAAGGGAGGCCATCACAGGCAACATTACTGTACTCTTACGTGTTTGTAGCACTTCTCCGCATTCTGAATGGAATTTATCAAATGGCTCATTGGAAAACAAGAAAAGGAATACTTCGTTTTTTGTCATCTACTCGTTTCGCTTTTTAAACCATGCTACCGACTTAAACTCTCCAACAGTATTCAGAAATGAACATGCACAGTCAACCAACACCTTTCTTCAGACTTTAAGAACCAATCATCAGATTTGTCGTTTTGTCGCTTCAAGAGCTGGTCTGATCTCACCGGACTTCCCATAGACCTTCCCCGTTTCTAGACGCCAATTTTATCGGGCTTTCCAGCCTGTCTAGCCGATACGCAGGGGTCGAATGGTATGTTCTATGCAAAGCCCAACTAAAACGCTGCTGACGATGCCTCTTGAGCGGTAACGGCCTTCTTGTAAGTGTCGTAAGGGGTGATTGTTCCAAGAGAGCGGCGCATGTGAGCGTTCAAGATCTCCAGGCCGTACACATAACTGGCGTTGACCCAGCCGAATCTAGAACGAAATGATCTGTTAGCCAAGAACTGTGACACCCTCGGGAAACCGATTCTCGGAGATCAGGTCCAAACTTACCCTTCACGTGGTGCACCTTTGAAATTAGTACCCTGATTACCATATTCGGCATCGACACGGTGTGGGTCAATGGGCCGGGTCACATCATACTTCTCGACAACAACGCCGTTGAAATCGACGAAAGCCTTGGTAATCATGTAAATCCATTTATACGCCAATCGCTCAGCCTCTTCCTGGTATCCGTAGCGCAGGAATGCAGTCCAAGCCAGCATCTGCTGCGGCGCCCAGCCGTAGGGGAAATCCCACTGTCGGTTAGGTCGCTCTAGACCTACAGGGCCACGAGACTCCTCTGTTCCTGAAACGAGGCCTCCAAATGCCTCAAAGCGAGGGAGTGCCTTCGCTGTCATCTCAGCCGCTTGCTGTGGGGAAGCCAAACCAGCCCACATAGCCCAGAAAGTGGTCGCGGTCTCGTAATTAGTGCGCACCTTCTTGACAGTGTCATAGTCGAAGAACATTCCCTTCTCTGCATCCCAGCAGCACTGGTCCATGCGCTGCTTGCGCTTGCGTGCACGACGATCCCAAGAGGCGGAAGTTTCAAACTCGATGTCCTTGGTCAACGGCGTGCGGAACTCATCGGGGATGTTCAGCTTGTCTTTGAAGTGAATGCGGATGATGCGCGCAATGTCTACTTCGTACTTATACAATAAGGAGTTCAAGTCCACGGTGGCAAGGTTTCCGCAAACCCGCTCCAATCGATAGCTGGTATCGTGACCAGACTCACGCACAGCTCGGTCATGCAGGAAATACTCGTCAAGCTCGGGCTCAACCACTTGGCGCGTGTTGTATGCCTTGACAAACTCCTTGAAGGTCATGCCATGCTTCTCGGCGTATGGCATCAAGATGTGAGTGAAATGGGTGGGCTCAGTCTCTGGTGGTACACCCCATCCTTCCGGACGGTATCGAGAAAGCCCAGTGATAGGGTCAAGGCGGGGCTCGCAGGCCCAGACACTGTGGTATTCCTTGATGGCGGCAAGAACTGCGCTTCTCAAGAATTCCAAAGAGTCAGGTTCAGTCTTAATCCGCTCGTAGACGCGTAGCGCCATGTCCGTAAGGAATGGAGGCTGGGACCGGGTAAGGTAGTAGGTTCGATTGGCATTGAGGATCTTGCCATAATGCTTGATCTCGAAGCAAAAGTTTGTGACCATGCCCTTGGCCAAGTCAACTCGGTCGCTGACGATAAGTCCCAGGGACTCCATGTAGCTATCCCACCCATAGAGTTCGTTGAAACGACCACCTGGAACCACAAATGGAACACCTTCGAACTCCTCCTCTTGAGTCTTCTCGTTCAGCTTCTTCTGCATAGCCAATGCCAACAGACCAGGCTTTTCGACCAGACCCATGACATAGTCCGGTGTGATATTAGCGTCCAAAAGGATCACGTCTAGACGAAGTTCCGGGTTGGCTTCCGCGATCTTAGAATAATACTCAAACTGCTCTGGAGCCCCGGGAGGAATGTAGATTCTGGGTCGAGGATCGTCAGTCCAGTCCTTCGGGTCTCTACCCGCAACCTGTATGTTCGATCCATCGATACGTCGCGTGAGCGCCTTCCAGAAGGAGTTCTTGATGAGCCGGGACAGACGAGAGACAGGGTTCTCGTTGAGACGAGCTTCATCGAGAATAATGGTTTTCCGACCATAGTCTTTCGCAATTGTAAGCTCCTGCAGGAGATTAGAAAGCATGTAGGTACCGCGAACATCGACACGGTTGATTCCAGATGATCCCGCTGTTCCGACGGAGAGTGTCTACAACAAGTCAGCTAAGTTCTAGAATTGAAGCTTCTCTTTCTCGTACCTTGGGGCCAATATCTTCAATAGTGATTTGCATATTACTATCTGTATCTTCCTGCTTGAGGAGAGCCTCTAGGGTCTCCTCAACTTCGATGAGGAATTTGCGGGGTTGGCCACTCGGTTCATCTGCACATCGCATTAGCCTACAGTTGATCATCGATAACGTTATTGATGGAAACCATACCGTGACTTCCTCGCCGTGATGGCGCAGTTCCCAGGTATCCTTGGAGGTCCTCGCGAGTGAAATCTTGGAAGCTCTGAGTCCAGTGTTAGCTATACCCCGCGACGAGTCTTTGTCCGAGCGCAGTGGCGGCTTACCGCCGAGAAAGCACGTCGGCGATCACGAATTCTGGCTAGAGAATCCTCATCACCATAGTAGACATCCGCATTAGAATATGGGTCCACAATGGGAACAGAAGGGGCTCGCTGCCCGTTTTGCTGGGACTGGGCCATGATCAAGTTGTTGAGGGGAAAACAGAGGGATCAACGCTGTGTCCAATTGTGCGTGACGCAAGGCGGCTTTTCCACACCGACTCTTGCTCTGGCCGGCTTCCTCTATTCGGTATATCTTTCCTCGCGGGGGTTTTCAGTTGCAACCGTGATCGTGGTAAACGCGGTAGCGATCCGAAGCTTTGATTGAGCAGAGGGGGCAGGCGGCAGCTCTTGCTCGTTGAGCTCTTGACTGGATCGAGGGGATGTGGTAGACAGGGACGACCCAGGAAGATGGATAAGACGGTTTTCGGGCAGCAATGGATGTAGTGTCAAGCGTCTAAAGGAGATGAAACAGCCGTTGAAAATTGTATATGCTGTGCGAAGTGGGATGGTCGGATGATCTTCTACATATGACGGCATGGAGCGATGATGTTACCGATCCACAGTTGGCCTTGCCTCCGATAAGCGATGATAACAACTTCTTTCTGGCCAAAGAAATAACCGGTTTGTAAGGCAATTTGGCCACAATAACCCCAGTGGAGTTTCTTTTTTTGCTTAAGGGGGCCTAGCGAGCTACAAACTGCACGAGCAGAGCGGAATAACGGACAGAGCACTCGATGCAGGGCTGGCATTGCCTGGAGCTAATAGCCGGCAAGGAAGTGACAGGCTCGGTTCCATAGTCCAGCCCTCGATCGGCATTCTAGGACCAAACACAGCTTTACAAGTACCTTGTGATCTGTCGCTGGCAGTGATTTGGAAGCGGGGATTGCCCTGCTGTCCCCAATGCTATCTTGATTACCCCTGCACGCAAACAAACCCCACCTTTCCGGATATGGTCAAATCTGTAGTACCCCACGGGAGTACATCGATGTACACTAAAGAGTGGCGATGAGATGGCTAGCCGCAGTAGCCGATCCCAACTTTTAAGAAGCCTTCTCCAAGGATACCCATGTTCAGGGTTTCTCATAGCCATGGAACACAAAGCCATGGCCTGCTCGTGTGTATGCGTTTGAACCTTTCACCATATTCGAATACAAACAGAGATAAACCGCAAGGTCCCAGGAAAGCTTTTTATCTGTGCAAGGATAGACTAGTACAGTATCATAGCCATTCATTCTCATGATTAATATTGCGGCTATACTTTCAAGTGACGGAAATTGCATTGCTTTTTCTTCCGTGGCGATCCGCTTCATATCTTACGTGACTATAGCGAAGGGGATCTGACATAAGAATGAATATATTCATACCTGACTCCTGTACATATTATTCGCAACAAGCTTGTCATGTATCACTTAGATCTTAGCCGCGACCACACTGCCGCCATCCAGGGTTATGGTTGCACCGTTGACGTAGGCACCCGCCCGACTACTCAGGAACAAGCATGCACCAGCAACATCCTGTGGGGTTCCAATCCGGCCCAGTGGGATTCCAGACTTGATCGCCTCGCCGAATGACTTCAATGTAGCCGCCATCATCTTACTTTCGAAGGGCCCGCATGCCAAGGTGTTCGAACTATCGGTCATACAAGTTAGCCAAGGGAACACAAGAAGGGACTTTGCGCCTCCGAGAGAAACTGCTGGGAAGTATCATGAAAAGCTTACGTGATGTTACGCTTGCCCAAGTGGTTGGCCAATACGCGGCTCAAGTGATGCAAGCCAGCTTTACTGGAGCTGTAGGCGAAGGTCTCCAGCGAAGGCACGCGGAGGCCATCAACGCTTCCAATGTTGATGATACGTGCCGGATCAGTCGGACCAGACGCTTTCTCAAGCAATGGGGTAACGAGTTGGGTAAGGTCGAAGACACGGTGGAGGTTCAGGGTGAGGACTCGAGTAAAAGCAGCGGTGGGATATTCGTCGTACGGCGCTCCCCAGTTGGAGCCGGAGTTGTTGACGAGGACATGGAGCTCTGCATTAATACATATTCATTAGCCAATCTATGTTTTAGAAGGGGCAAGAATAGAAATATAACTTACTGCTTTCCCGCTTGCCTAGTTCCTCGGCCAGCTTCTTTACGTCGTCATACTTGTAGAAGTCGGCAGGAATAGCATGCGCCTTTCCCTTTCCAAGAGCATTCAGCTCAGAAGCCGCCTGCTCACAGGCCTTAGCATCACGCGATGAGATGTAGACAGTGGCACCGTTGGAGACATATCCCTCTGAGATCATGCGACCAATGCCTTTGGCTCCGCCGGTGACCAGCACCACTTTGCCCTGCGAATTGGAGATAAGCACACGGTCGGGGACGTACGATAAGGCGCAATCGCATCTGGAAGGCAACGAACCTTAACGTTAAACAAGCTCTCTGAATCCATGACTGTCAGTGGTATGTGGAATATGAAGGAAAGTGGACCTGTCAAGATCCCAGCTCTTTAATATGGCCCAGTCCCTCAGCATACCCGACGCCCGAGTGTCGCGATGAGCCTCGGCTTATCCACTCATGGCGGAGCCGGACTATAGATTTCCCGAGAATACGTGCTAGTCCTCTTTCGGATACCATATAGGGCAGCGAAGTCAGGGTTCCGCGGGGCTTAGATCCCTCCAAGCTCTAGAGGTTCATTTTGCTCGAGGTCAAGCATTTACACCAGCGCTTTTTCTTTGCGTGTTTAGACGGAAGGCTGAACAAATTTCACAATGGAGGAACTTCTAGCAAAACATCGCAAGGAGCAAAAAGATCTCCAAGCGCGCATCACCCAAAAGAAAAAGTCAGCCACGAAGAAGACCCGCAAAGGTGTCAACGATGAATGCGAGCGGATGCAAAGCGACCTCACAGATCGACACCGCGAAGAAATCGCGGAGCTAAACGGAGACGCTGCGGATCCAGCGGATAGCATGGCAGAGCTCAATATCGACGACGAGACCACCGTCAGCACAGAACCGACCGAAGACGCCCCCCAAGATACAAACACGCCTCCAACATCTACCTCCGAAGACTCGTCTGCCACACGAGGCAAAAAGCCGAATCGCCAAAAGGCTCGCTTAGCTCGCCGTGCAGCCGAGCAAGCTGCAGCAGCAGAGGCAGCAGCGGAAGAGGCAGCCAACCAGACAGACTACAGAGGCGATGAGAAGGAAGTCATGGACGCCGTATTTAAGAAACTGGGATTGAAGGAGATCGAGGTCAACCCAGATGGGCACTGCCTCTATTCGTCAATTGCAAAGCAACTGGATGATTCTGGACTTGGGCTACGGCCAGACCCAAGTCGGATTGTCCTGCAGCCGACGACACAGTCTCGTATCGAGACAGTTGTATCTCCCCAAAACGATGGATACCGTGCCGTCCGAGCGGTGACAGCAGATTTCATTGTGCAAAACAAAGACGACTTTGAAGCATTTATGGAAGAGCCCTTGGATGCTTATACACGCAAAATCAGGCTGACGGCCGAATGGGGCGGCCAGCTAGAGCTGCAGGCAATCGCGCGTGCATATGGCGTGGAGATTAATGTTGTGCAGAGTGATGGACGAATGGAAAAAATCGAAGCTGGAGACATGGACAGTTTCGATGAAGATGAGAAGCGCAAGCGTGTTCTTTGGCTGGCATACTATCGGCATTCATACGGCCTGGGCGAGCATTATAATGCCCTTACGAAACAATAATAAAATCGAGACGCATAGAAAGGACCATTTTTACGAAATACAACTACGACATGGTCGATGCCAATACTCCAGCACATCGGCATCTGTCACGATAAAGACTGGGTTTCATATCATTTCCCCTTATTTTCAACTATCAGCAGTCATGAGCTAGCGACATGGCTAGTTACGTCGACGCCAAATAGATACTCTATCATGAATAATCCCGTCTTTGCCCTGTCCCTTCTCATGGGTCCGCTCGGGCTGCCAGATTGTTACTCTTTCAAGGCCAGCTTTTCCTGGGGGCTGCAGGGGATTTGGCTTGATGACTCCCTGATCATTGTAGCGCACATCCTCACCGGGGTGACTCAGATGTTCCATATAGGCTTCGGAAGGCGATGCCCATGGAGGACCCTGTTCCGAAGGACTTTTATGACGAGGAAACTCGACACAAATCAAGTTCCCGGATGGTGATGAAGCCAATAACTGAGTTTGCCGGAGCGCCCACTTTGGGCGTAGAGAGGGACTCAGGGCGCAAAAGAACTACAAGCAGTTAGATCCCAAAAGTTCAAGCTGCACAATATGGTCCTTCTCGCGCTCAGAATACATAGCTCGAGATGCCAGAAGGTTGCTATAAGCGGAATCAACACTCACAGTATAGTCGTAAATCACATCAAATCCACCAGTGACTCCTGTCTTCTGAAGCCAGGCATCATCAAAGAAATCACCTTGAACCCAGGTAACCTTGCCCTGGCCAATGCTTTGGTCACGAACGCGGTACCAACTGTGGTTCTCCTTTTCTTCTTTCTTGCAAGCCTCGATAGCATCGGGGCTGTACTCCAGCCCGTAGGCGTCGAATCCAAAACTTGCCAGAACAAGCACATCGACTCCACGCCCGCAGCCAGGGACTAGGGCCTTCCGACGATAAGATTGGCCCTGTGCGTCTTGGCCAATGGCTCCTCCGATCGTGCCTTTCTGTTTGACTAGCGCATCTTCCAATGCTGGGTTAGGGAACCCTTCATCCCAGAAGAGGTTCTCTCCTTTAGCCCATTGGGCAGCCCATGCATCGGCATACTTATCTCCTTGAAACGGGGCTAGAGATGCCGCATCAGGGGTTGAGGTAGCCATTTCGAGGATTTGCTGCGGTCGGACACCGGTCGGAATTGGAATCAAGCGTCAACGATAGTATACTCAACGACAGATGAGAATTCCTCTCGCTGGATGAACAGGTTTAAACCAGGTCATTGTTCACCGTCATTTTGTATTTAGCGACTCCATCGCTTAAGCTTAATAATCGCCTCCTTGCAGCGACTGTGACGTCTAAGCGCAGAATGCCAAAGAAAACTTTCGTCATGAACATCTACCGGCGAGAGGTGACTCCTTACGACAGGTGGACATCTCGCCAAGGGAGATCAGGCCCTTCACATAGATTATATCTGCGATGGCGTTGAAGCCAAGAGGCCGGGGGTGGGTTCCCCGAGCACGCCATATATAAGATCGATGACCACTCCAAGCTTAATATAAGCCTAATAAGACCGGTGCATCTTTCTCGACTCTCTTGATATCCAGCCAAATGCTGCCTGCGAACCTTTCCAGACATTTTCTGATCCATCCTTCCTTATCGAAGGACTCGCTCACGGGATGCCAGCCTGGTTGATTTGCCGGCGGAACTCCGGCACCAGTCGCATTCCAGCATGAGTCGCTCAGCGACTTCACAGCCCCACGATCAATCGGCGGGTCAGGGGCAACGGTGTCTCCACGCCCAACCCCATGATATGCCAAGCATGAAGTGCTTGTATTACAAGCAATGATAGAGGGAACATGCCAGACACAATGGCATCGAAAACACCCTCAGAGATCATGATCAAGCCGAGAGCACGCACCGGCAATCAGCGATGCCTTCTCCTGCTCGGGTTCGCCTCGAAGGCCAAACCGGACTATTGGTGGACCTACCCTGCCGATCTTCGTTCATACGACCCTATAAGCCTGCGAAAGAAGATTCGATTTTCCTTCAGTGACGAAATCGGCAGGCGCGAGGGTCGATCGCATCAGGCTGAGACAGCCCCCCGAGCGCTACCTGCACAATGCTCGCTCGTTCCTGCGTGTTAGTCCTATAGCCCGCCCTGGAGGCTCCACGAACGTCCAATTTAGGGCGTTTCGTTGGTAGACCACACCCTCCGTATTCTGTGATCTGCAGACCCTAACGCTCCACTATGATATATGGTCTTGGCGTCGCATATGGATTTATCACTGCTTGTTTAGGAATGCGCATGTAGCATCCCTCATTCGCCAGACTAGTGGGTTATGACTGCACTGTAACCTTCGCTGGTCGCAGGCTGCGACATTTTCGCCCTTATCACTCATACGAACAGTCTTTTCAAGGCACGGTCTCCGGCTCTACGGCTTTGACGGCGGCGTTTATCATTCGGACCTGGCCCTAGGGTCACATCGATCACAGTTTGACCGGCAACAGTTCACCCGACCATCGTCTAGCCTACCTGCTCTGGAGTACTTATCTGGTGGCTCCACCAGCCAGCCTCGAAGATGGGGGAAGTCTACAATCATTTGAACATCAGCCTGTCGACGCTGGTGCCGTCGATTAGTCTGGGTAGCCAAATGCCTGTCATCGACGGTCAGGATACCATGGAGATGAGCCATGCATCATTATCGCCCCAGTCCAGTATCGCAACGACTGCGCACGAGAGGAAGGATGAAGAATCAGAACAACCACCACGTTTGCCCCGCCATTCTACGGAAATCGGACCCCCTATAGCTGTACCACGACTCAAACGAAGAGGACTATTCGGCCAGGTAGCTTTGGTTGCAGAAGTTGAGAACCCACGGTCATATTCCCGCCACATGAAATGGTTCATATCCTTCGTTGTCGCCTTGGCAGCTATTGCAACGCCTCTAGGAAGTTCCATCTTCTTTCGTAAGTCGACTGCAAGTCTTCGGTAGCACTGCTCTTCTAACAAGGTGTTGCTCTGCTAGCCTCTCTTTCTCAGGTCGCCAAGGATCTACATGCTTCTGACACAATAACCAACTTGACGATTTCATTGTACTTGCTTGCTATGGCAATCTTTCCTCTGTGGTGGTCATCGTTCAGCGAAAGATTCGGTCGACGAACTATCTATCTGTCTTCATTTGCTCTTTTCGTCGTCTTCAACTGCCTTTGCGCTATCTCAAACTCCATTCCTATGCTTATCGTTATGAGAATGCTCAGTGGTGGTGCTGCGGCTTCTGTTCAAGCAGTCGGCGCAGGGACCATTGCCGATATATGGCATCCTTACGAAAGAGGACAAGCAATGAGTATGTTCTTTCTAGGGCCATTGTGTGGTCCCTTGCTGGCTCCTATCATCGGTGGACTTCTGTCGGAGCGCTGGGGTTGGAGAAGCACACTGTGGTTCTGTGCTGCCTTTGGTGCTTTTATCCTTTTCATTATTCTTCTATGTCTTCCAGAGACCTTGGCCGCCCCCAAACCCATTCTACCTAGCATTGACGGCGACAACGACCCCGCGAATAAACGACTCAGCCGTGCTTCGACCCAACAAATCGCTCGCTCAACCACAAGATACTTGAAGTTTTTCAAGATGACATTTATCGACCCGCTGAAAATAGTTCTCTACTTAAGGCATCTTCCTGTGCTTCTCAGCGTCTATTACGGAAGTATCGCCTTCGGCGCACTTAATGTCTTGAACGTCAGCATCGAGTATTCTTTCGACAAACCCCCATACAAATTCGGAACAATAATTGTCGGCTTATTGTATATTCCAAACTCCCTGGGCTATTTCATTGCGGCAATTTTCGGTGGACGGTGGATGGATAGCATCATGCAGCGCGAAGCAAAGAAGGCGAACCGATACGACGAAAAGGGTCGTTTAGTGTTTTACCCGGAGGACCGCATGCGCGAAAACGCCTGGCTCGGCGCATTTCTATTCCCCGCGGCCCTTATTTGGTACGGTTGGACAGTGGACCAAGGAGTATTTTGGCTTGTTCCAATGATTGCCAACTTCTTCTTTGGCATTGGGTCAATGCTCATCTTTACCATGGTGACTACCATGCTTACTGAATTCATGCCCAAGAAGTCCTCGACCGGGGTTGCTTTGAACAACTTCATGCGTAACATCTTGGCATGTATTGGATCTCTCATTACCTCGCCTATCATCAGCGCTATTGGCAATGGTTGGCTGTTCACAATCCTCGGAGTCATCGGCTTTGCAAGTGGCTCTGTTGTTCTTGCGATGAAGATCTATGGCTCTCGTTGGCGAGCGAAGATGAACAGTGTTGCTTAAAGAGCAGATGCTTCGACTTTGCATTTTTATTTTGGCGTTCGTTGTTTACTTTGGCATACATGTGGAAGGCGCTTTTGGCACGATTGTACGATATAAACGGTTTTGTACCCGGTGTCTGCATGACAGCTCGTTGGCTTTTTGTGCTCCTTATTGATATCCCAGTTCCAAATTTTTATTTTGCTTTGTTATCTCACTTCAAGACTCTGTAATCTGTCCCACGTCAGGCTCTCGTCTTATGTCATTACTTGCTTTAAAACCCTAGTTCGAACGCAGATTTCGACTTGATCAAAGGTCCCACGACATTGCGATCCACTTGCACGCCATCCTGTTTGAAGACAGTGGATGTTTTCTTCATGTTTCGAGTAGGAAATAGTCTTGCTTCTAATTTGAGATTGAGTTTGCAGTTCGGCAAACTTTATGCATACCATAGCCCGCGTCTCGTTTCATCTTAGCGGGGGCGCCCCCCACATCGTTGGTATCAAACAGGGAGGGGTATTCGACGCATGATCTTTTTTCAAAATGCCTCAGTATGTCATATGTAAAGACCCTTCCTTGTGAAACAATGAAAAGTCTAGACTCTTTCGAATTCTTAGTGCGGGCTTGGCCAAGTGGGTGCGCATGGGAACGCAGACCGCCCTCTCTACATCTTCATTGTCTCGCCGTTTGCAAGATTAATGATTTTTGTGCTGGAATAATGAAAGCTCGAAGATTCGTATATAAATAAAGCTCTGGCTAATGCAAACTAAGATTGATGAGATCGTGACTCCGTTTATACGTGGGCTCACACTGTTGAACTGTGCTTCCCCGTAGACCAAACAAGAAAAAATCGCACACAACGCTTCAAACATTCTAATATGACTTTGAATAAAACTAGGCCAGGCTCTCATCAGAGACTTTCTTCGGCCGAACGCATCCCTCGGTGTCCCTCCAGAAGACCCAAGAGATAGTGATAACGAGTTTCAAGGCCGCGGCCAACCACAAACTGCTCGCCATCGTCGCAACTTTCGACAAGCCACCTGCAGTCATAGCGCCAAGGAAAAGCGCCAGGAAGGCAGCTATCCTTCGGTTTCGCTTTGGATTCGCCGACCACGGTCGAGCGCAGAGGTTGGGATCAATAAGCAGATCACACAACAAAGTGGTGAGCACCACGGTTGGGACCTCGTCATACTCTAGATGACGAGATGCACAGATCTGGCCTGCAGCTTGGAAGGCAAGAAGAGTAATTGGTACAATTTGAATCCATTCAATTGGCGCCCTTGGGTCTTCGGGCCTTGGACTGACCACGCCAACTTGTGTCAATGAAGCAGCGACAATGATGGCTGAGGTCTGCAGTCCGAAGGAAATGAGGAGTGTAGACCGGCGGAGCGGAGCGAGGAGGCGAGATAATTGGATGAAGAAGACATTG
Organism: Tympanopsis confertula; assembly: GCA_026745395.1. Lineage (NCBI taxonomy): Eukaryota > Fungi > Ascomycota > Sordariomycetes > Coronophorales > Scortechiniaceae > Tympanopsis > Tympanopsis confertula. Next base: position 154,119 of record JAOYNU010070858.1, on the reverse strand, counting down.
CTAAGGAGGAAAACGGTCAAAGCGATGAGTGACTTCGCCCATAGAAATGCCGGGTATGCTGGTTGACCGGAAGCACCTAAAGCAATAAAGACCGTGTTTCCTACAAATGACTGTTAGATGATTTGAAGCCCTAGCTACGAATGATCACCATGTACGTACCAGTCTGCATACTTGAGAAACTTCCCCATGCATTGAATGAAAGACCATCGACAAGACCGGCAACGAACCCACAGACTATCAGAACAAGATCTGTATAGCTGTTGTCCAACTCCATTTTGAAGAAATGTGATACATATGAGAAAACAGATGGCTTTTGTGAGACAAAGGTCGCTTGGGATACATCTCCTTCATATCCTGGGGGAGAGCGAGTCTTCTCCTTCTCATCCCCCAGCTGGCGGTCATAGTCTCCACTAGGTGAAGCTTGATGGGAGGTAGGAGCATTTTCAAAGAACCGCTGGTCTGTGACCGGAGTAGATATCTGATCAGGACTCATGACGATTGATGTCTCGGGGGAAGACCACATAGGCTGGATGGGGATCCGTCGTGGATTTAAAGGTGTGTCCTAGATCTATCAATCCATGGAAGAGCAAAGAACCGTAAGATGATGCCTAGAGCTGATCTTCAGCCGTGTGGTTTTCGTCACTCCCTTGGCTGTCTTGGTATCTTGGCTTTTATTTCAAATACATCCTTATCAGAGACCCTGCTAACTGCTAGATTGTTTTAGTATCACAATTTAGTCACTCCAAAGCACCAACTAGTACATAGCGGGAGCCCATGAGGCTCCACGGGATCCACAGGATCTACTAGTAGCTATAAGTGCTTCACCAGAAATGCGTTCAACCGTCAAACATGCGTTGAGCTGTTGAATTCGACAGTCGTCTGCATTCGGAACAGAGCGCAAGGGGTGCCTTGTTCCGGACCTCGTAGCAAACACTTTTAAGCCTTGGCAGTCTTGGAAAACACTCGTTTCGAGGCTAGTGGGTGAGATCTGCGATGGCTTGTAGCCCAGAGATGAATCTTGGCTTGGCACTCATTGGTCCTTAGCCCAGCGCAACGGATGGGGAGCATATTGCATAGCCTCTCTCGACCGTGGTCCGCTTGTTACTGACTTTATCCGGATCTCCTTGACAGCTATCAGTCGATGATCCACTCCGTGAACGAATTGCAACCCCAGTCAAATCGTCACAGCGGATAACGAATCCTGGTTAAAGTTCATGTGGAGATATATGCCAAGGCGATTCCGCTGTGGCGGAGTTCCAGTACCACCCGAACACTGCGGAAAATGACGTACGCTTCATCATAGAGCTCGATCAAAAGCCTAGATGCAATCGGTGTTGGCAACTTGGCTGACTCGCGACATGTTTCATTCATTGGTACTATGCGGTGGCTGGAATTGCCAAAGGGAAAGCGACCGGCATCGGTTCGGAAACGTCAAGATAGACCCGGCAAAGACACACGGTCACGAGTAACCGGGACATGGAGTAGGCAAGGTGTGCTCCTTATCTTGCATCCCGCAATGCAGGAAGCCCGACGAGCCCAAGAGCGGCGAATCAGACGAATGGAATTCTTTGTCGACTGTGGTATGAGGTCTCGGCGGTCTTGGGACGGAAACTCTTTCGATGCCAAGCGCCGTTTCCACGGCCCAGTTGCTTGGATGGCCCCGATGATCGCCCAGCTATCGAACGCCTCGTGTTTCTAGCCATGATTGCATGCAGCGCATTCGTAAAGCTCACGCCGAAAGACGGATATGCAAGGATGTGAAAACGTGGCGTGCAATAATCCCGTTCGGACTTGCATCACGCGGTGTCAACTTTCAAGTGTCAGCTTTGACCCGACGAGTCGAGACAGACACTGAATGATTGAGAGCGTGCAGGTATATGGAGTATGGGGAGCAAATCCGGAATCTGGAGAAGAAGTCACGGGATTGCGAATTGCGTCGCTCGCACTTGGCATTTAGGGGCTCAACGCGTTGTCGGCAAGTGTTCTGGCCTTGGCCTGCCTGGACGCCAAGAATCATCGCTGACACCAGCGACCGCAGCATGTCTTGGGCACTCTTGGGCCAGTCAGATCACGAAAGTACCGATAATCCACGCTCCACACGGACCACGGTCGGTCTTTCGCCGGTCTTATTCAGGCTGCGATTCAGGCTAAGAGACGATCGGAGCGCTCTCGTCACAAAGCGACATGTCTCCTCGGAGCGTATCCTCAACGGCTGGCCTTTACAGGAGGCATTTCATTCGTCAAGGCTTTTTGATACCTCAATAACCCAAAAATCAAGCGCCGACATGCGGAGAGAAACATGAGTCCCCACCGCAACGGCCAGGCTGTTCTGCTGCCGCCATTGGACAGGCCCAACCAGTCACTGCCGATCCCAGGGGGGGCAGGCAGGGATGTCCCGTGAGATTTATCACCTGTTTTAAGTGATGCAAATGATTCAAGCGACCCAAGTGCGGTGACGAGCTGAGCGCATCGGAGCGCTCGAGAACGTGCTTATGCTCTCGATCGGTACTTTGTGACTGCAGAGACTGTCAGCAATCTCAGATATGAAGGATTCGTGCACGGAGCTGACAGACCAATATTCCGCAATCGAAGCGGACGTGGTCCCTGCTTGAGAACCTAGAGAACCCCGGGTCTTCGCTTAAATGACAGCGTCTCACGGCATCTGAAATTCTGAATTTGCACCTTCCTCTGGGCAGCAGAAAACTTGCCCCAGTGTACATTTAGCCCGCTGAAACCGCGGACTGCTCGCCTAGTGCCGGAAGCTCCACTTGGACTCATCGCACGTGGATCTATTTGAGGAGGCAAATCTGATTAAGGCCCGATGGATGCGAGTTGGCCGGCTAATTATCCACTTCCATGCTGAGAATGCAAGCCGCATCCTGCGACCACGCCCGGCATGATTCCATCCTGCTCAACAGCTTCCTTCAACGCAAACCACTCGGCCCGAGCAAATAAGATGGCAATGTGGCTGGGTATCCCGATATTAACGAGAGAACGTTGTTAAATGCTACCACTGATTCTTCGGCTGACTGTATCGTCTATAATATGTCGCTGGATACATAAAGTGCCATCTTATGCGGCTAACCAGAGCTGGTAGTGATAACCAATTGGAGTCCTTAGCGCATTTTCATTCCTGACGTATCTCGGCATATCTCCAATCAACATCTCATTCTTCGATATCTCGCCCCATTATGCATTGATCCTCATTGATGGCCGGACACCGAGCGTTCTGCACCCGTGCACTAAGTAGGCTAGAGCCACATGGACTGACAAGCATGGATTAGCGGCAGATAAATCATGAAATTATGATGATGGTGCGGGTAGGGGGTAGGGCCATCTCGATCGCATTTAGGCCCTTTGATTACCCACAACTCATCGAGGAAATCGGAGCTGGAGATATTCTTCGATTCCTGGGGAATAGGTCATTGCACGATCGCGCGCTGGACCGCCGCGATGGCTACCATCGACTCTGTCTGGAATGTCCCAGCAAAGACTCTCTTAGGGCCCCCTCCCTCGGGGCTCGATGTGAATCAAAGTCGAACAACGACAGACAATGTCGCTTGCGTGACTTTGGTTGTGATCACCGCGATCGTGGTTGCTATTCGCTTTTTTGTGTTGATTCGGGTGCAAAGGAGTAGACCATTCCTTGACGACTGGTTAATGCTGATCAACCTGGTGAGCGGCCTACATTCCCGCCTCTGGTCTCTACCTACGAGAGAAAATCGCTGATGATTACCCCTGGTAGATCCCTTTGATAGTGTTGACAGCAGTGGCCTATGTCGGCGGTATAAAGTATGGTCTTGGCACCCATGTCTGGGTTAATTATCTTGGTCCCTTAGTTTTGGGAAAGAAGGTATTCAATATCGCGATTCAATGTTGCTATTTACGAATCTAACACGCCATCAGAATATGTTCTTTTACCTTATCGTCTATGTGGTTCAACTGTTTATGATCAAGATCGCAATTCTTATGTTCTACTGTCGTATTCTCGGGATGAACTGGATGATTAAAACAAACTTGGCTTTGTCTGCATGCTGGATGATCGGAAGTCTCATCACAATTCTCTGTGGACCTGCCCCTATATCCTACTTCTGGACAGAATATATCGATCCAACAGGGGGGCATTACAGATATCCATTTTACAATTTCTGGGTGGCCAACGCAGCGACAAACGTATTTACAGACGTCCTCATTGTGCTAGTTCCGGTTCCAGTGGTATGGCGACAGAACATGCGCGTGAGACAGAAGCTTCTTGTGTCAATACTGCTGGGATTAGGTATCAGGTACGGGTTTGACGATCGAGCTAATGGAATTTTAAAGCCGTCTTGCTAACATATCGCCAGCGTTGTTGTCGCAAGCATCGTCCGCCTCCATTACCTTACTCTGCTCAAAAATAGCGAAGACATCAGTTATATCATGGGAATCGTTTTTGTTTGGTCAACAGTCGAGCCATGTCTTGGTATCATGTGTGCTTGCCTTCCAGCGGTCCAGCCTTTCGTCAGATTCCTGCTGAAAATCGAACTGAGGGCATACCTTGGAAGCAAGTTCACAATGAGCTCACACCAGAGAAGCCTCACCGGCGTGCCAAGGATCCGAGATACTGACCGCATGGATAGCCCCTGCCGGGTAGCAAACGGGTTCGACTTTAGGCCAGACCTGAATTTCGGGGACGGAAAACGCGATGACGAGATGCGGCTTACAATTGAGGCCCTCACTGAGACCGAACGAGATAGGCAAGAGAGAGAGAAGCTTCAGCAATATCTTGGGCCTATGTTTATCCGTGTGCAGCAGGAGGTGGAACTGACGGTCACCGAGAGTGCAGCATAATCTGTCGTGTTCAGTCTTTGGCCCAGGTGTGGTGGTTGAGTTTGTAAAATATGGTTTCTGGCGTTTTGAAATACCCCTTTTCTTTGACCTGATGTCTTATGATTGGACCCGGAGCTTTCTGCGACCGGTCCCAAAGGGGGTTCCCTCTTTCTCTCTCCTACTTATTCAACGAGGGTCACTCCTGGGGAGTGTCATATCTAAAATGAAAAACTTGCCATTGGTCGCTACGACATGAATGAGGCTGGCCTCCACGGTTCATTTCAAAACTTTATCGACATGGATTCTCACTGTCTTTGACAATAATCTAAATCTTCTCGAGGCACCGAACATAATTCTAGCTTCCAATTCCAGCATTATTGACCAGTTCTTGCAGTACGACAATCAATGAAACCTCCAGCGGTAACAAACTAGGCCAAATAATGTTGCAAATATCGCAAACTTGGCGCCAGAAATCCTCGGTGCCCTGCGCCGTTGATCTTCGAGGGTCTCTTCCCGCTTGAATGTCGCTTTGGTCTTGGGAATCTTGGCCATTTGCTGCGTGCTATACGGCGGGTACCTAAACTTGATCAAGCTTTGGAACCAGTTAGGCGTGTTCACTATAGTTCTCAGATGAGAAAACTCCCTGAATCCATATGGGCCATGATAGTAGCCATTACCGCTGCCGCCAACGCCCCCAAAGGGTGCCCCAGGGAAGCCTGCGTGGAGAATAACATCGTTTATTGTTACTCCACCGGAGTTTGTATTGTCAAGTACTAATTCGTACGATTAGATAGCGCCCAATTATTTTGATCGTGGAACTTAACTTGTTTGAATCTCAGCTTTGTCATGGCTAAAAATGTACATTGCCAGGGGGTGGTCCTTTCTATGTTGATTGATCAGCAACTAGCTTCCATGGGAAGCCTACTTGATGACTGACTTATTGATCTCATTGTAAGCAGCCGAAATGTCTCCTTTTATTACGGGGCAAATAGGCCCGAATATCTCCTCTTTGAGCAGGATATCTAAACGCCCATTAGCACATCGTTGAAAAGTACTGTCGGTATATCTTGCCCTTTGTATCAACATCAATCACTATCGTTGGTTCCATCTGAAGCAAATGATCATTTCCGCCTCCACCGCAGAAGATAGACCCTTCAGTCTGCTCTAGTAATTTAGATAGTCGATGCCAATTTGATTTGTTGATAATTGACGTTGATAATGTAGACTCTCCATTCAAGAAGTGGTCACTCCAAAACTTCAACCTAGAGATGAACTGATCATGTACTTGTGGATTAACATATACATGATTGACAGTGAGGCAAATTTGTCCTGCGTTGAGGAATTTGGCATACGCGATACTTTTTGCCGCTTGGTCAACATTTGCACTCCGACCAACAATAGCCGGAGACTGGCCACCTAGCTCCAATGTAACAGGAGTGAGATGAGTCGCTGCAGCCTCACTGACAACTTTTCCAACATTGGCCGAGCCAGTGAAGAATATGTGACTGAATGGGAGCTCTAACAGGCTTGTTGTTTCTGGAACACCTCCGCGGATCAACCTAATGGCAGATGGATCAAGATATCGAGGAATCAGATCACTTAGAAGATCTTGACATGCGACTGTCAGCTCAGAAGGCTTGATAATGACGCAGCACCCTGCTGTGATGGCTGCAATTAGAGGCTGCAGCACTAATAAAAGCGGGAAGTTCCATGCTCCGATTATGAGAACAACACCCAGTGGCTCCTTTCGAATGCGAGCTAGCCCAAGTCTCCTTGCGATAAAGCTATCTCCAATAAACTCATCGGCTGCCCAGGTATCGATGTTATCGAGGTGATATATGATGTCCTTTCGAACACCTGCAATGTCTGTGAGGTAAGTCTCAGCCTTGGGCCGATTCAGATCTTGCTCGATAGCATCTAGAAGTGCCGCCTCATTGTCGTCGACTAGCCACCAAAGCTGTTTAAGCTGCCATTTTCGCCAGGCGACTTCTTTAGTTCTTCCTGTACGAAATGTATTTGATAGAGCATTGAAAGAGGGGTGAATCCCCTCTACCTTTTCGTACTTGTCTTCGGTATTCATTTTCGGGGAGGCGTGCCTTCAGAGTTGAGGCGAGACTCGGCACGTTGCATGCAAAAGGATTCCAAATCCTCTATAATCTGTTGAACTTCTAGTCTACTGTGGAACAAGTACAGAAGCGAGACAAATAGCGTGGCATGCCTTAATACCGAGCTAGTTATGGTATTCTGAAGCTGTACTGACCGGGTAATTTTCTTGATTGTTTCGCGCCCGTTTAGTTTCGCTGCCGAAGCCACTGCAAGCCTCGGTAATTAAGACGAGGGCTCGGCACTACAAACCAGCTTCCCCGGCTAACTTTTAACCCCCACTGCCTTGAATACCGACGCCATTTGTGAAACCCTACGGCGCCACGTATCCTAAACAATTTTGCGAATGGTACGTTGGGGTTTACGCACGGATTGAGTTTTCGTGCAGGATCAGATCCCCTCATCATTATTGTGCTGACACGCAAAATAGAACGACTGAGAGAGAGCCCACGCTAGAACCGAGTATCTCAAATACTGCTAAAAGACACATTTCACTTTTAATACCATTCTCGCAAGCACCGGACTTTTCTCGAGGCTAAATATTTGCAATGGGTGAAGCTGACATCTTACCGAGTCAATGGCCCCCGTTCATTGATGTCGACGGGGTGACCAATTTTCGTGGACTGGGCGATTATGTTTGCAGCCCACCGCAATCTGCATTTTCATCTATGAACGCCATTGGTGATAGCCCAGCAAACAAGTGGTGTATTCGACCTGGGCTTTTGTTTCGTTCCGCACAGCCGTCGCAAATAACGCCAGTCGGACTTGAAGCATTGACAAACGAGCTTTCTATCGAAGCTATTTTTGACTTTCGTTCTGAGAAAGACATTCTGTTAGTGACTGAACGCTTTCCGAATGCCCTTCTCGATATCCCAGGAACAACTCGATACTCCGTTCCTGTCTATCAAGAGCAAGATCAAACCCCTGGCTCGTTAGCAGAGCGATATGAAGCCACCTCTGTTGGTCTGCAACAGCAAAAAGATAGCGAGCGGGGCTTCGTGAAAGCCTACAGCATTCTTGCGCGGGCTGCCGCGAAAAGTGGTAGCTTTCGTACTATCTTGCAATACATGCTGCAGAATCCAGGCTCGCCCTTCTTAGTCCATTGCACTGTTGGAAAGGATCGTACTGGCGTATTTATTGCGTTACTTCTTAGTATTTGTGGAGTACCAAGCGAGGCTATCGCGATTGACTATTCCCTTACGACACAAGGCCTTGGCGTGTGGCGAGAATATTTGGTTGAACGAATACTTCAAAAAGGGGAAGTTGCAACTCGTGAACAGGCAGAATATATCTTGGGAAGTCAGAAAGAGGACATGTTGGCCTTCCTTAGATTTTTTGAAAGTGAATTTGGAGGAGCCAGGAGGTATTTCGTTGAGATGTGTGGATTCCAGGACAGCGAGCTTGATAGAATTATAGCCTCGATGATTATTCGACGGGGCAGTTAGTAATTTCAAATGTAAATTCAAATTGGATTTAAATTTATTGAAGACAACAATCGAGCGAAAGAAAAAAAAGTCGTTATCTAAGCTAGTATAATCTAAACCTTGGGCTGCTACTCTAAGGACATGCGGGCCAAGATTTTCCGTAACTCGGCATTGTAGCACAAGCCTTGACTTTCGAAACTCTCAATCATACGAGAAGCTTCCTCATGGAGAATGCGGACAAAGTCTCTTGTGTAATCAAAAGATTTTGTACTCTCCATATAAGACAGCGCATATCGTTTAACGTCATCTTCCTTTGGCTTCTGTCTCAGCATATTCACCAGTTGTCGGTTACCTGGCTTAGCTCGAATGCTGTGGATGATCGGGAAAGAAAACTTTCCCTCAGTGAGATCTTCGCAAAGGCCTTTCTTCTGAGTGTAGCTTGTTGACTTCAAGTTGAGGTAGTCATCACAGATCTGGAAAATGATACCTAGAAGTCTTACTAATGGCAAGAAATCGAGTTTCACAGAACTGCCAATTTGCAAAAGCTCTATTGCAAGACCAAATAAGGCTCCAGTCTTGTTGGCGACCATGTCCAGATATTCTTCCTCTGTTGGGCAAACAAGGGAATCCCGCCAGAAGACATCCATCCCTTGTCCTCTATGCAAGTGAGTCAAGCCATCAACAAATATGTCGACAGCTTGTGGATTATTGAGTTTCTGTACTTCTTGCAAAGCAAGAAAATACACGTAATTCCCCGAATTGAATGTTTGAGCCATACCGAAAATACTGTGAGCAACTGGTTGACCTCTTCGAAGCAGCGAATCGTCCTCAATGTCATCGACAAGAAGGGATGCCGTATGTAACATCGATACAATCTTTTCAACAAGTTTCAAGTGCTCCAGTGGAACTTGAAGCCAGATGCTGAATGCTTCAATGAATTGCGATCGAATATTCTTTCCCGGTAAGCTCTCCAGATATTCAAAAGGTCCTAACAGAATTTGCTCCTGCTCGCTTTCCCACGAAGGACGTTTGTTGCAAAGAGTGATGGCGCGGTTTGCATGCACAACGATTGGATCAGCAGATACTTGAGTGTGATCGGCATTCTCTACTGAGCTAATCGACGTGGTCTTAGAGCTTGGCGGAGTGTCCGGTGGTGTATATTCCAACTCGGTTTCTTCCAGTATGACATCTTTGACATGGCATTCGCTGGGCAGCAGTTCAGGCAAACCCGCAACAAGAGTAACCTTTGGCGTAGTATATGCCTCGTTAACCGTAGTCGTAGTCATCTCGATTCCATTTCTCTCTTCGAGAACGTGTTCCGCATTTTTGAGTGCGGCTAATGTGTATGTCCTGGACAACAACTGCGACTCGTAGGTAACCTTTTCTACCCAAAGTCGCTCCGATATTGCCACATGATCAGAGCGAAGGAATGAGCATCCGTTTTCAATGGCAATCTTGATTTTATGACGTGGTCCGACCAGATATTCAAACTCCACAGCATATGTCAGCATCAAAACCGCATACGCCGTCTCTTCTTTCGAGTGTTTGATCCCCCATGAGCCATTTTTGCTTTGTCGGTCCATGACAGAGACCGTCATCTCGCGCAGTAATGGTATCAAGTCCTTTTCCAAAGTTTCCCGCAGCTGGATTAGCTGGGAGCTTTTGCATAGCTCATGTAGACGATCGATTGCTTGAGCCATGAGCATCCAAGAGTAGAAAGGCGACAAATTCTAGAATCAAGTCAATAAGAATCTTTGAACTGGCTCGGCGGCGTCAAATACCCATTTGTCTCGAACATTCATGTCAGAATCTCGAAATTGTGCATAGAGAAACTCGGTTGCTTTTTCAATTTGTGCTGCATATAGGGAAGGTTCGTCGAGATGGAGCAAAGCCAAGAGCACATTGCAATTAGCCGAGAAGCTAGGATCGCGCTCTAGAGGATAAGTTTTGAAATGATTTTCTGATTCGAAGGTCTTGAGCATTCCACCTGGTGATACCTTCTCTTGTAGCAGACTCAAGACGAGGATAGTTTTGGCGGTGTCGTCGGCATCTGTGCATACTGAAGGTACAAAGCCCACAACTCCTTTTCCTGCATTGAGAGCTTCACGGAGATATGCACGAGCCCTCTGAGTAGGTAAAGAGGCAGTCAAAGACAAATCGAAGCCAACTTTGAGTAAAGTTGACAGCGTCCATGTGATTTCGAATATAGTAGAGGGGAAAGCGCTGGGCACCCCTCCTGAGGCTTTTCCAGAGCCATGTTCAATCACATGTCTTATGTACTCCTCACATTCTAAGTCCCATTTAGACGCATTCATTAGCACGGCAGCCGTAGAAGATGGCGAAGCCATGAATGATCCATTGACCTTGTGATGATGAATACGGTCAAAGTCGATCAATCCAACAAATGCCTCCAAAGAATGCAAGGCAGTCGTTTGAAAAGGAGCATACAAAAACTCTGGCTTGAAGCGTGAGAGCTTTTGGTCTCGAATTTGAAATAGCCTTTCCTTTCCAGGGAACGTGAACTTGATGTTTTCGACTTCCAAGTAGTCGAGCAAGGCAGGGACAAGTATTTCGAACCCTACGTGTAATGTAGAGTCTACATTCCAAGTTTGTAAAAGCAGCCCCAGGGCAACAGTGGCTTTTTCTATTCTTTTCCATAAATTCCCTTGAGATACTGTGCTTATCTGAAGAGGCAAGTCGAGATGTCGCTTGAGTGATAATAAGGACGCAGCTGTATTGAGAACTCCGTCAATTTGGGATGCATATGCCGCCCAGCTTCCATCATCAAGCTGGGCTTCAATTATATAATTGAAGGTTTCGGGAAACAGCCAAATTGTCTGTTTTTCTGTCGATTTCTTGATCATTGATACCCATGCCGTATCATATATGGCAGGACTCATGAAGCCCAGCCCACGGGAGTCATTGATATGCTCCGTTAACTCCGAGACCAGCAAAGCTGCCGATGTATCTAGTGATTTCGATTCCATTGTGACAAGAAGAGGTTTGAAGTTGATAAGTTATTTTTGCCACGAAAAAAATCATTTGTAGACCGGATATTTAATCTAGATGTCCTGTATTTTTGAAAGTCTGTATTTTACGAATACCGTCCCCGTGGGGTTTGCCTCGAGAGAAACGGAACTAGTACGAGAAACCGTTGATATTACCAGCCACTAGTAAGCACTTGGAATTTGCTTATTGTTTGGCGGCGCGGGGCAACCCCGCGCTACTATGCTTATTTACCTTTTATTTACCTTTATGTGGATCAGACCCCATGTTACATCGTCTTGCTAGCTTGCATGGTAAACTCCGAACTACTACGGATTGCCTTGCATTGAGAAACTCCGTAGACTATCTGAATAGGCAAATCCAATCTTTATCGTAGGCCAGACCTCCAGTGGCTTGGGCCAATGTTACGTGTCAATGACTCACGTTTCCGAAATTAGGATAAAAGGCTGTATGCCAAGTCCTTTTAATGAAGTTGAACACATAAGCCGAGTGTGAATTTCAAACCTCGTGTCGCTTCTAGTAGATACTGTATCTTAAGGCCACCACTCTAGATCGCATTAGGAGGGAAATGGCGATTGGTTGTAGTATGGGATCATCTCTAGATTTACCCAGTAGTTGGTAATATTATCTATTCCATCACATGTTTTGTCCATCGTGCAATAAATCTCTAATCTTTTAATTGAACAATATGCAGCAAAAATTTGGCGAGATTGATATTCCATGAACTCATGATGGCAATTATAAGAGATGAGCAATGGGCGCGTGTGCACAAGCCCGATGTCTCTCTTGAAAACATGCTAGGAATGTTTTGCCGATTAGAAGGAACTATAAGCGGGGTCTAGAGTTACACAAAATACCTCATCCTTCTTGCCGACTCCATTATCAAGCCTCGCATTGGAATGAGGGGTAAGGTGGTCCGGAGTTCTAGCGGCACGAGCATATCAGAAATCCCCCACCACAGCCTTGTCTAGTCAATCTATCTCTCTCAGGCCAAATTCCATTTCGAAAGCCATCAAGGGAATGCAACTGATCTCCCTTCTAAGTATTTTTCAATATATCTCCTTGGGAGCTGAATCGCAAAGGAAAAAATGGCCACGCTCATTGGGAAGGCGAGGGATGCTAACATATCTCCTGCCAATGCGGCTCTTTTCTTGCTGCTTGCTGTACGCCGAACACATATCTTCTTCTGACCCATTGTATTCAATGTTGCTGACTCCTGATACAGACTTTAGGCTACATTTCCGCCATTGCGATCTACCGTATCTATTTCCACCCGCTCTCGAAGTATCCAGGGCCAAAATTAGCTGCTGCTACACGTATATGGTGGATGTGGCATCAGCTTCGCGGCAAATTCCCTTTGACCGTTCATGAGCTACATCTTCAATATGGAGAGATTGTTCGGATTGCTCCTAGTGAGCTGTCCTTCACTGGCGCCGATGCTTGGAAAGAAATCTACGGCTTCCGCAGCGGTCTACCCGAGAACCGCAAAGACCCATGCGAAAATACCGATGCTGACAAAAGGCATCCCACAATCATCAACGCCGATCGTCAGACGCACGGAAACCTACGAAAGCTCTTGTCTAATGCCTTCTCTGATAAGGTTTTGAAAGGCCAGGAGCCTGTATTACTTCATTATGTAGATCTTCTCGTCAGTCGACTACACGAAGTGGTGGAAAAGAATGAGCCTGTTGACATTGTCAAATGGTTCAATGTATGTTATCAATCAATTGGGAAGCTTTCAGCTAATTCTTGAATAGTATGTGACATTCGATATCATCGGTCATTTGGCTTTCTATGAACCGTTTGACTGCCTCAAGAACACTGAATATCATCCATGGATGTCCATGATATTCAATGCGATCATGTATGTCCACTATATTCGAACGCTACAAAGATTCATCGATGTACGGTCTATTATTCTACGAATCATGCCGAAGCGAATTGTCGAGCGACGAAAGTGGCATATTGGGCTAGTTGAGGAGAAGGTCTTGCGCCGCAAGACGCAGAGCCCTGACTATATAGACTTTATGAGCCACTTGATTCAAGCTGAAGAGAAGGGTACTTTAACAACCCCTGATCTTGTGGCCAATGCAAATCTCATGGTCATTGCCGGTAGTGAAACAACTGCTACTATTCTCTCGGGGACGGTCTACTATCTTTGCACTAACCCTCGAGTGATGCAAAAGCTTATCACAGAGGTCCGCACATCTTTTGATTCTAGTGACGACATCAATATCGCACATATCAGCAAGCTTCGATATATCAACGCAGTCATTGATGAGTCTTTCCGTCTCTATCCACCAGCAGCAGGCAGTCACCCTCGCATTACGCCTCCCGAGGGGGCGAACATCATGGGACACTGGTTGCCGGGAAACGTAAGAATGAACTTTCTTTGGCTTACATCATACTCAATAATAATAAACCTTAGACATCCATGGGTATGGCTCAATACGCCGTATTCCGATCTCCTGTCAATTTCAAAAACCCAGAGCTTTACTATCCTGAGAGGTGGCTGGATGCGGACGGGCCATACAAACATGATCGCCGGGATGCCCTGCAGCCCTTTTCTTTTGGACCCCGTAATTGCATTGGCCGAAAGTAAGACACAAAAGATCTTTCATATTTGAACGTTATACTGATAAATGTGATATTAAGTTTGGCAAACATCGAAATGCGATTGATTCTTGCCAAGATGATATGGTTTTTTGACTTTGAGTTGATGCCAGAATGTAAGAACTGGCCCACTGATCAATATATCTACACGTCGTGGGAGAAGATACCTCTTAAAGTTCGAATAACAGCTCGTGTTTGAGCAGCTGGGCCAGTCAAATGAGTCATTTTAAAGCACGTTCGAAGGTTAAAAAGGATTACATCGCGGCTTTCCTTCCAAATTTGTTTCTAGAAAGTAGTATACAGTCAATATCAAGTCTATCAAATCTCTCTGATATTAAACCCCAGTATGATCACTCTTTTAGCATATTCACGGCCATTGCGTAAACAGTCTCCTTGGCCTGAGCATGCGCAGATCCTTCTACTGCTCGCTTATCGAACCCATGCTCGCATTCCTCAATTCTTTGTGACACCACATGACCGAAATTTCTCTTTTTGAGGAGAGCCGCCAGATCCTCTGCTTCTGGGGCCATATTGTCACGTGCGGCCGTGATCACCAAGGCTCTTTCTGGATAGTTGTCGGGATCGGCGAAAAGGGGAGATATCCGAGGATCGCGTGCATCAACGCCAACCGGAATGTAGCAGTTCCTGAACATTCTTGCCATTCCTGGGGGAATAGCTTTGCCCTGAGGATCAGGTGCGACCATTTCTTCAGGGACACGTGTGAAATCTGTCCCCGGGTAGAAAGCGAGAACGGAGCGGAAGGTATGCCGAGGCAGCAATACGCCCGATGCTACAAGAGCAAGGTTTCCACCGGCACTAAATCCTGAGATACTCAATCTTGAAAGATCGAATTTCTCGGGTTGATTGAGCACCCATTGCACCGCATCTTCGACATCGTGCACAGCAGCCGGGAATGGGTTTTCAGGAGCCAGGCGATACTGAAAATCAAGCACTACATATTCCGTATTTTGGGAAATGTAATGGCAGAACTCATCATCCTCACCAAATGCTGGAAAAATCATGCCGCTGCCGTGGAAATTGATCAAAGTTGGCTGCGGTGTTGATGGCGAAACATCTTTGAAGTATAGGTGAACTGCAATGGTTCTCTTGGCATCTCGACTGGGAATGCGGAAGGCGTCTTGCAATTTCTTGGCCACAATTGCGGGGCGTGTCCATTTAAATAAGGTCCGTAGCAAAGTCACGACTGATTTAAGGTAAAGATACCTCAACAGACGAGTAGCCCACCACATCGTGTCCAAGGCTGGTGAAGACGAGTCTGGTACTTCTTTGGTGATATGTCGTGTGTGAAATATTCGAAGACTGATAACTCTCAGTGCTTCTGAGAAACGCTCCATACTTATAATCCTAAGAGCAAAAGAAAGAGTAGGGTCGGCGTCCAAAAGAGGAAAGTTTGTATCCTTATTTTCGCCTGCGGTAGAAGGCATCAACAATTTCGCGCCTGAAATTGCCCCACTATCGTGAGATCTTCTATTTTGATTGGATAGCTCAAATAAAGTCGGGCTTAGTAAAGAACGATCGGTATCCACAGCTCGTTCCTCGTTCCCAGAGTGAACAGGGGACCAGAGAAACGTGGGGTCTGGTTAACAGGTCTTCTAAGTATTAATTTTGTGCGGACACAGCCCACAAGGCTTTTCAAATAATTCGAATCACATCCAGAAATTATAATAATTAGTCCCTAGAACGAGTCAACGACTAGCACGACCTCTACGCGGCAGGAACCGACAAACAACTGACCTAAGTGTATCAAAATTCATTCCGAATACTATCATAAAGGGACCTTAGCGATGGTATCATATGCAAAAGATAAGATAAAACACGCGCAAGTGCAATCCGATGTGGCATAAGATGCCGCCTGACCGGTATCCTTTGGCAGGCAGCAGGTGCCAGCCACACCTCCTCGACTCCAACATGCGCGCAGAATAGAGCATACGGCATGAGAAAAACTTGGAGAATTTATGAGACTTTTCACGAAGGCCAGGATGTGGATATGACGAATAGTACAGCATATAAGCATTGAGAGCAACACCAATCCTCAAGCCATCCCCGCACTTTATCCTCGGATAATATTGCACCATTTACTTCCAGGCAGCTATCGCTGGCTTGATATCTGAATCTAAGCACCGCAGGATTCTGGACCCGACAGAAATAATTGATACCGAAGGTTTCCATCAGCTTCGGCCTGCAAGTTGGGCGCGGGGGGTCCCTGCGCCCGAACAAATTGCCCGCTGCTCTACGAATGGTTTTGTCAGCCTCCTCTTCCCCCTCACCGAGATAGATTAAGGCATGGTCTCAGAATAGTTCAGGATTCATGCAGTCTCGGAATCAAAGCGCGAGGCTTCGCCTCCGCCGAAGGCCTATCTGGTAAGGCCGGCTAGTGTGGCTGTACCCAATACCGCTAAGAATTATCAAAGTCAAACCGTTCCATTACACATCGTATCATACCTGACCACCGCATCGTATGTCGCTTTCTCGAGGGTTGGGCTAGGACCCAGGGTTTTTACTTCTTCGTAAAGTGAGAGGAGAGACCCAAGATCAAAATAGCTTCAGCGTGCCCCTTTCACCGTGCAGTCTGTGTCATGTCTGCTTTTAAGATTGCTGCATTTGGCTGCATCATACAGACTACAATTTTCTGGCGGCTCTGTTATTCTCATTCGGCGATCTTAAACCTGGGTTTCTCTGTGGTCGTTTCCATCATTGGTCTAGCAGCATGGAAGCTCTACTTATGGCCGTTCTGGTTCAGTCCGCTACGCAACCTACCAGAGCCTTCGGTGAGTTCTTCTCTATTTCGAATATTGATTATTGCAGGACATAAATTAACCAATTTACTTGTCTTGAAAGGGAGGTCTTACTTTGAGTGGGCATGTAGACCTTGTGCCAAATGAGCGATCGGGTATGCCACTACAAGAATGGATCAATGAAGTCCCCAACGAAGGCCTCATAAGGTATCGCATGCGTTTTAACAAAGAGGTCGTGTTCGTGACAAGCCCCAAAGCCCTTTCTGAAGTTTTAGTACAGAAGAATTATGATTTCTGTAAGCCATACAAGCTCCGGCTCGGCTTGGGCCGAATTCTTGGGAACGGTCTTATTGTTGCAGAGGGCGAGGTTCACAAGGTATGTAACTCTACCAGACCAAGTTCCATAAATGCTGAAAGAATCTTCAGGCCCAGCGAAAGCTATTGATGCCGGCTTTCTCATACCGTCATATTAAAGACCTCTACCCAATCTTCTGGGATAAATCCATTGCTCTTGCTCGAGAACTCAATAAGAACATTGCATCAGGCATAGACCAGCCAAGCAGCGATGAGCAGCCTAGCAAAATATTCGATGTCGCAGATTGGCTGGCAAGAGCAACTCTGGATATTCTAGGGGAAGCAGGTCTCGGTGAAGAATTCGATACGCTTCACAATCCAAATAATGAGATCTGCCACGCATACCGAAATGTATTTGAACAGAAGCCGCCAAATGGGAAGCTAGCCTTGGGGGTTTTTCTTCTCCGCGAGGCAGTCACCGTTGCGTTCAATCTGCCACGAAAAGACAGCGTTGCCGTTGCAACCCAAACTTTAACGGGTGTGGCCAACCGACTGATTGCGCAGAAGAGAGATCAAGTGGAAAAGTCAGAGAAACCCAGTCGCGACATTATTTCAGTCGCATTGGCGTCAGCGACTTTCACTGACAGCATGTTAACAAACCATCTCTTGACCTTCTTAGCGGCCGGTCATGAAACCACAGCGACATCCATGACCTGGGCCTTGTATGCTTTGTGTTTGTATCCAGATGTACAGCAGAGACTAAGGGATGAAGTACGCCAAAGATTGCCCTCTATATTGAATAGTGAATCAACTACACCAATGACTGCTGAGCTCCTGGAGAGCTTACCATATCTGAATGCCGTTTGCAACGAAGTATTCCGGATCTACCCTCCTGCTGGTATTACCAAGAGGGTCGCTGCTAAAGACACCGCTATCCTAGGGCAACCTATTCCAGCGGGGACTGTGATAGCAATTTCCCCTCGGGCGATGAACATATCTCGCGAACTTTGGGGAGATGACGCAACTGATTTTAATCCCGACCGATGGCTAGGCCCAGGTCGAGCAAATACTGGTGGCGGTGTTACAAATTTCTCATTCATGACGTTCCTGCATGGTCAGTTTCCCCTTTCCGTCAAATGATCATCAATCATTTACTAATTCAACCCACAGGGCCACGGTCCTGTATTGGACAGGGATTTGCTCGTGGTGAATTCTCGAGCTTACTCGCTGCAATTGTAGGCTCATTTAAATTGACACTTGGTCAGACTACGGAAGTAGTGATTGAGGCCGGATTGACCTCAAGGCCAAAAGGCGGGCTGCTTGTGCGCTTTCATCCAATTTGATACGAAGAATGAATGTATGGTCCAATAGATCAAATAATAAAATTATAAAAATCAATCAATACGTCGCTGAGATTGTGAAGTTTGCATTGTGCTGGAGCTATCTGCGTTCAATTGAACCAGTAGCCGTTTTGGGCTGATCTCAATATGACCTTCAAACTCTCAGACTTGAGAGATACTTCTATTTCATTGGTTGATGAGGCGACAAATTTGACATCACGTCCTTTCCAAGATCTTGAAACGCCACGCGCATCCAGTCTGGAAGTGCCCTTGTTGGTAGGGAGATATAAGCCGCAGCAGGTATCATCTTATTTTGCGCTCTTCCACTCCATAAAATCTCCGCAACAAGTGACGCAACATCATCTGTCTTTAAGAGTGGAGCAGAGTGTGGCATTTGAATGCCTCTGAACATATTCGTTTGGACAGCTGAAGGCGACACGCAGGAAACCCGAACGGCAGGGGCTCCGTAGTTGTGGCGAAGCTCCGTTTGAAGGCCTTCGTATATGGCAAGGGTAGCTGCTTTGGTAGCGGCATAGTCCACAACCCCAGCCGTGGACAAATGTGCAGTTTGAGATGCAATCATTAGAAAATGGCCGTGATTCGCCTTGATCATAGACGGCAGAAACTGTTTAATTGTCCATATAAGACCGAGATTGTTCACTCCAAAGGTACTGAGTATGAATGCATCAGTGCCGTCGGGGATTCAATAGCTGGGGTTACTTACACTTCAATATCGCGTGGGGTAGCATCAAGTAAAGTTTTGCCACGGCAAATGCCCGCACAAACTACTATGCAATTGGTCAGGTTAGTTCAAATTTGTATTGGTCAGCAGACGGATAGAGATATGAACTTAGTGAGATGTTCCGCGACTGATGCCAACTCTTCTCGGTTGGTCAGGTCGCATTGATAAAAGTGAACATTGTCAGCTACATGTCGAAATTCATTAGCAATGTTGCTTTCGAATTCTGTATGTGAGTCTTACATGGTGTATAAGTTAAGGGCCGAATGTCCAGTACAGCGACGATTGTTCCCCTCTCGGCCAATCTCTTGACAGTTGCCGCTCCAATGCCATCAGAGCCCCCTGTGACGAGGACTATTTCCTTGCCCCAGTCAAACTTTGCCGTTGTGCCATTATTAAGCGCTCGGTGGCTGAGATATTGGTTGGCGTGGTAGGCAAATAAAATCAGGCCCACGGTAGGTAATAGCTTCTGTACAGACGCTGGCAACAGCGCTGAATATTGAGAGACTAGTGACAGAATACTTGAAGCCATTTTGAATTCAAGACATTTCAAACAATCTTTCCTGGCTATCTTCCAGATTTATAAGCAGTAATACCACGTCAAGTAAACCATTGTATTGCTAGCGTTAGCTCATGGTCCTTGGGGAAACCCCCCCCCCCGCAAGCCACAGCCTTGCACGCTAGTTTTAGCGGGAATACTACCGCGCCCAATGGCACTATGAAGCATCCATGTTACATGAACCCGGTTCTGGGTGCTCGATGGTGGGGCAGCGTAATCCTTACGGTATTGAGTGCAAGTTAGGTCAAGAGTAAGCATCGCGGATTGCGAATAATGAAATGTCCGTACGCGGGTTCAGAGACCGTGCTGAATTATACCTAGCAGATGTAAACATCTGACCGGTATTTGTACATGTATCTTCTACTCTCCAAGCGCTCGAAGGGATTTACTTGTACATGGCGATGCTAAAGTGGGATACACATTTCATGTATATCCCCTAGTGAGTAGCAATATTTCAGTCACTAATACCCTGTACTTACTAAAAGATACCGTGAGCGCTGAGCGGCTGTTCAAGTGTAAGCTTATCTGGACCGGGCCAATACCCACCTTGGAATGGGATCACCTCATTGTTACCGCCACACTACCCCAAGCATTATTTTGTGAAGCTGCGAGAGCTTTCAGTCATACTAATCATATCTTCAAAAGTATCGCCTACTATTTATCAACATGGATAAGCTGGAGCAGTATGAGCCAATACACACAAACGACAATACAAGCCGCATTTTACGCGCGTTCGTCAAATATCTACCTGACGATGGTAGGACCAACCTCATCCACTATCTCAATGCGTCACAGTCAAATCAGGAAATTTACGACTGTGCCTTTTCACTTATGAGTGGTCTTCTTATACCAATATATACTTCCCGACCTAGAAGACTGAGAGATTCTGCTGAAAGTACACCCTCTGGCAATGAAGACGTATACATTCGCCGTCGTCCTCCCGGGGATACTCAAATAAGCAAAGAATGCCTTTGTCGTGACGGTTTCAAATGTGTCATTGAAGGCTTGTATGAGGTAGAATCCATGGACAGAAGAGTTGAGGATGTACCGCTATCTTATACAAATTGCGTCCATATAATTCCCTTTGCTCTTGCGCCCGGGAAAAACGACAAAAAAGAAGAAGCAAACGATATAGTCTGGGAAAATATTAGTCGCTACTTCCCATCTCTTATACACAAATCCCAGCTCACACGCGAGTCAATTCATCATGAAACGCGGAATGCAATGATTATGGGACAAGCACTTCATGATAGCTTCAGGTGGTTCGATTTTGCATTCGATGAGACTAGCGAGCGCAACACGTACAGACTACAGAACTATTTCCGGGCCTTACTGCATAATTTGCCTGAACATGTGACCTTTGGTTCACATAATACTCAATTTGATCTCCCTAGTCCTGAGCTGCTAAAGATACATGCCATACTGGCACGTATCTTCAATGAATGTGGAGAGTATAAGCGAATAGTGAAGTGTCTCTCTGAGCTCGAAACTATCTCCAAGCTTGCCCTAGATGGAAGTACTAATATCTCTGCAATTTTAGCTGTGACATCTCTTGGGGTTCTCGGATCACACGCCGCTACCACGCAGCTCATCGCCAGAGCAGAGCAAAGCGATGAAGGGAAGGAAGAGCCCCAGAAGTTGTTACACTGATCATAAATTAGGACAGGAAGGGAATCCAAAACAATTTGTGATCATATTGACGCTAATTTATCCTTGTCCGTTTCACTGGCCATGGTCTCTAAGCTGAGAATTCACTATGGATCAGAGAATATCAAGACGGATCACACAGGGAGAAAACTTTGAACAATATTTGATTGATCTAGCCGATGGATGCTATCTTTTTTCAAACTTTGATACAGCTAATATCATCTTCCTTCCTGGTTGCTACTACGCACACATTGCCGCCGAGACAAGACCCGGTAGTTCAAGGACTATTGAGATTATCGCTACGACTGATGATGATATTCCATACGCCATATGTACCCGCACAATTCTACCACTGGCGAGTACCCCGATGTTGCCTGGGGAGAAAATGGAAGCATGACGGGCAAGATAATGCGGGGTAGAGGCTCATGCCTCCGCCAATCCTTGCCTCGATGGATAACTATACCCACGGCACGCACCCGTCTACCCGTCTATCCCCGCGAAGAAGTTTATTCGAAGCGCGTCTAGAGATGGACCTTAAAAAGCACCATGTTGCCCTCATCCCCCGACTAGATTCCGCAAAGAACTGCCCGATCTTCAATTCCCGTGTCTTGGTTGGGCAGTGTTCAGCGATTTCATTTTTTCGTTATGCTTTGAAGAGCTCGTCATTGATTTTTAACGCGATACTCAACCAAACTTTGCTATGTCTGGACCTTATTTTGCCTCACTGTGGCAGAAACGCAGTGTGAAAGCCATTGCAGCTTTAGGCGGAACCTTGACTCTAGGAGCGGCCATCATCCGAAGCAATAAGCGCCGACAGCATTTGTCATCTGATTCTGTCTTTTCGGTTGAGAATTCAGTTCGCCAACGAGACGATGGCAGCTTCGAAACTGATGTCTTGGTCGTTGGCTCCGGAGGCGCAGCCCTGGTCGCCGCTCTTCGCGCCCGATCTCTAGGTCTATCAGTGCTAGTAACTGAGAAAGGTCCTACTTTGGGCGGCACTTCAGCATTTTCTGGAAGTGGATGCTGGATCCCCAATACACATGTCCACAACGATCAACGCGATAGTCCAGAAAAAGCTTTGACTTATCTGGAAGCCATTGTGGGCGAAGCTGGCCCAGCATCGTCGCGGGAGCGCAAGCTGTCATTCCTTAAGAATGGACCTGAGATGGTCAAGTACTTGGAAGAAGAAGGCTATAGCTGGACACCCACGCCTGCATATCCTGATTATCACCAGTACAGTCCTGGCTCGCAAATTGGTGGAAGAACCATTGAGGCTGGCGCATTCGACATCAACAAGCTCGGCCCGTGGAGGAACCTGATCAACATCAACCCTGCTCGTGCTCCGGTCGCTATGTATACATTTGAGCTGTCCAAGATGGTGAGAGCCAGAGCGGATTGGGACGGGAAAGTCACAGCAGCTAAAGTATTCGGGCTTCGTGTCTATCCTCCGTGGCTCGTCGGAAGCCATCCTGTAACCCTGGGCGTCTCAATGATCAGTCAACTATTATATCTGAATGTTAACAAGGGAACATCAATCTGGCTTAGCAGCCCGTTGCGTGAGCTGGTAATGGACGAAAACAATAGAGTGAGTGGCGCAATCATTGAGCGCGGTGGCAAGTCTGTCCAAGTCCATGCATCCCATGGTGTGGTATTAGCAGCGGGCGGCTTTGCTAGAAATGACGAAATGCGAAAACAATATCAGGCGCCAGGGATCACAGCCGACTGGACATCAACCAACAGCGACGACAAAGGCGATGTCATCTCCGCTGCTATCAAAATAGGCGCAGCCACGGCATTAATGGACTCGGCTTGGTGGGGAACATCCATCATTGATCCTGCGACGAACCAGCCATATTGGGCTCTGTATGACCGAGTCATGCCTCATTCAATCATTGTGGACCAAACTGGCCGTCGCTTCGCAAACGAGTCTCAGAACTATAATTCGCTGGGCACGGCTCTCTGGAATCACAGCAAGACAGCCCCTACCATTCCCGCATTCATGGTAATGGACAATACTCATCGGAGCAGATACGTGTTAGCTGGAAAGCTAATGCCTGGCTTGACACCACGGTCGGCGATTGACTCTGGGTTCTTGATAAGAGCAGACAGCATCTCCGAACTTGCTCAAAAGCTGCAGGTGCCCGAGAAGAATCTTGAAAGTACGATCGAGAGGTTTAACGGGTTCGTCGAGCAAGGGGTCGATGAGGATTTCGATCGGGGTAAAAGCCCATATGACCAATTCTTGGGCGATCCAGCGTATAAGAATCCCAATCTCGGCTCTATCGCAAAGCCACCCTTCTATGCCGTGAAGATCTGGCCCGGCGATCTTGGCACGAAGGGAGGAGTTTTGACTGACGAGAATGCCCGTGCACTCCGGGACGTTGGAAAGGGGGTGTACGAACCAATTAAGGGGCTTTATGCAGCAGGGAACTCATCCGCTAGTGTGATGGGGAGGACTTATGCTGGAGCAGGGGCTACGCTTGGTCCCGGGTTGACTTTCGGGTACATTGCTGCCAACGATATTGGGCGCAGTCAAGATGAGAAGTAGGTTTTCGGACTGAGATTCTCGAAATATTGAGCTTTCAAGTGAACCGAGTAGATATTTTTCAAGTTGCTGCTACTTCTCTATTCATGTAGATATAGCTCGTGTTATTCTCGGACAATTGATTATCTTCGCACCCTTTATCACTGCGAAACTATTGTAGCGCAAGTGCTCCTGTTTCGCCCACCAATAGAAGTAAGTCACTGATAACGCACCCATGATTTCTCCGACCGTAGAACTCTATCTAATTTTCATTCCTTGTGATAAAAACCATGTGAGTTTCTGTACAAACATTCCCTACTCCTTACCTGCGAACGCTTCGTCCTTGGCGCCTGGCGGCTGGAGGCGCTGAGCAATCTTAGCAGGTAATGGTATCACCACTACAACCGATTATCCAAGAGAAAGGACGGAACATATCCAAAAATGTACTATGGCCTGTTATCTTGCCGTTATTTCGTGATAATGCTATAAGAGGGGTAGACCACCAAAAAAGCTAGTCATGCGCCTAGACCTTTCCGCATGGCAATGGGATTCAATTGCGAAATAATGCAGAACCAAATATAAGGGAAAGGACATGGCTTCCAAGTCACAGTCCTCGTAGATTTCGAAACAGTTCAACACTTGCGATATGGCTTCGGAGATATCCCCATCGGCAGATAAACATGCAGATATAGCAGCTGTCCACTATGCCTCCGAAGAGGCTAGCGAATTATCTACAACCAAGCGCCGGTCATTTCGCTCTTTCTTCTGGGACACAGATACACATCTGAAGTCTGCCGAGGAACGCAGATTTCTACTAAAGCTCGATGTCGCGATACTCACTATGGGCTGCTTGGGCTTCTTCATCAAGTACGTCGATCAAGGCAACTTATCGCACGCTTATGTATCCGGCATGCAAGAGGACCTCGCAATGTACGGAAACGAATATACATACGCGACCACAGCGTACACTGTTGCGTATGCCGTGATGCAGATTCCAAGCACTTTAATCGTCCAGAAAATCAGACCCAGCATCTGGATTGCCGGAATGGAGCTTGGGTGGTCCATTTTCACGTTCGCACAAGCAGGGACAAAATCAGTGGGTCAATTGTATGCCTTCAGATTTTTGGTTGGTTTCTTTGAGAGCTCATTCTTCCCGGTGATGCTATATCTGATGGGGAGTTGGTACACGAAGACAGAGCTAGCCAAAAGAGTCGCTTTGGTCCATATGACGGCGCCTGTTGGATCGGCTGTTAGCGGGTATCTACAAGCAGGGGTATACCAAACCCTCAATGACAAGCATGGCCTACCTGGGTGGAGATGGCTTTATCTAGTCTGTGGAGTACGTTAAACTTTCAAATCTCTGCAATTGTATAGGGAGAAAGAGCCCTGTCGACTTGATATGATGCATTGCTAACCTGCATGATCTCCTAGTGCATGTCTATCCCTATCGCGATCGGAACTTTCTTCCTACTCCCAGATACGCCGTATAATACGCGTGTCTGGTATTTATCTCAACGAGACCGCGAAATTGCCCTTGAACGCGTAGAAAGAGCAGGCAAGGCCCCGCCAGTAAAAATAACTCGGAATACCTTCAAAGAGGTCTTAAGCGGATGGAAGTGGTATATGTTTGTTTTGGGATATGTAGTAAGTCACCAAATAAGACATGCGCAATGATTATGCTAACAAGTTAGCTTTACGGCGAATCATGTGGTGGTAGTGGTTATTTTGCCATATGGCTGAAATCAGAAGGCTTCTCCGTCGTGGACCGAAACCTCATTCCCACCGGGACGAGTTTTATATCGGGCTTTTGTGCTGTTCTTTGGGGCTTCCTTTCAGACTACACAAAGAGCAGATTTACTTGGGTACTGGTACCTCTGGTAAGTCAATTTGTAATGAAGCTATTGTACTATGGACATCGATTTGACTGAAGGCAATGTTATCTCAGATCCTTGCAACGATCCCCAATGGCATCTTAGCGGTCTGGCCAGCGAGCATCCCACTCAAAGAATTTGCCATGCTAACAGTCAATGTTCATCTGATGACGGCGGTATTGTAAGTCATACTTAGCCAGCAAGTATTCGACTTCATACTAACCAAAATCCCCCGTCTCAGCTATACGTGGGCCAACGAAGTCTGTGCGGGCAACAATGAAGAAAGAGCCCTGGTGATCAGTAGCATGAATGGCTTCCAATATGCTGTCGCCGCCTGGCTGCCCATCATAATATTCCCACAGACCATGTCTCCCAGTTTCCGTAAGCGCTTAAAGCTTGATAATTCTTTCTCTAACTAATGGCTACGATCTAGGATACGGGTATCCCGCTACGTTCGGCCTACTCTTTGCTGCGATATTTGCCGTCCTTGGCATTCAGCTGCTTATTATTCGCGATCGGCGGAAAAGAAAGCATACTTCATCTTCTTTACAGGCGGAAGAATCTTGAAGAGAAGGCCAACAATTTGAATGATGTGATTGCTATTTTGACCGAGGGCGACAGGGCGACATGGGAATCGAAGGCAACGCCATCACTAAAATGACGGGTCAACCGATGCCTCATCAATGAGTCAAAGACATCAATGTCGTCACTCATTTAGCCCAGCTACTAAAATTATTCAAAATAGTCAACAAAGGCGATGTCTAGCCGAAATAGACCCGTTTAGTAATTTTCCGTCGCTGAATCAAGCGGATGACAACATTGATGTCTTGGATTTGGAGAAAGGCTAGGCTTTGGACGTCAATTTTCCAACTATGCTCAGCATCACCGGATTGACTGGGACTCAATAATTTGCGAATCCGAGAGAAAGGGCGCTCTAAGATCAAATGCGAAGGCGATCGTCCTGCTGGCAATTTCCCATACATTAGCTCAATAGATTTGTAGATCTGCATCGCCTCATGCCCTTGATTGATGCCCT
Organism: Tympanopsis confertula; assembly: GCA_026745395.1. Lineage (NCBI taxonomy): Eukaryota > Fungi > Ascomycota > Sordariomycetes > Coronophorales > Scortechiniaceae > Tympanopsis > Tympanopsis confertula. The sequence continues at coordinate 127,401 of JAOYNU010070858.1, read as the reverse complement.
GCGTCTCCATGAAACAGATGTCCAATTCTAGTGTAGATGGCCGCAAATTGCGGATTGGGCTATCTTTAACCATGAATTATCAATCGAAATGATATCATGATGCTCTGTAGGTCATTATCTCCAAAAGTCCTCTGCATGATACCGCACTCACGATGTCACTCTACAGCAAAACAAGGCCACCAATGAGGCATATTGTCGCGATCATGGCGCCCCCAACACCAAATGAACCCCTCAATGTGCCGTCGATCATGAGTTGTGTTTTGATTTTCTGCGGTTACGCGGAGGGGTTCGGGGCTCATGCATGCGTTAGAGCCAGATGGATTGGTCAGTTGCAGTAGTGGCGCGCGCTAGAAAGGCTATTGGCAAGATAGCGGACGTTGCGTTGTCTAGTTCGACTTGTGGAATTCTTCCTTCGACAACAATAGGGGTGAAAGAAGCTTCACTTGGTACTCCGTAGATTGGACACAGAATTTGCTAGCGTCATTAGTATCGTCGCTGCGTACTTTTGACTTGGTTGCCAGCATTCTTGCGTTTTCTCCCGTTTTCTGCAGCAATTCGAGAAGCATCATCTGTACTTTGAGCACGCGCCTCCCGCGGGTGTGAAGTCCTGAGAATCTACAAACTGCTGCATGCATTGTATCTCATGATACTCCGTACAGAGTAGGCATCGTAATTAACTTAATGAACGCAGCTGTCAGCCACTGCAAGCCATATACACACTTCTAGGGTATCCAAAGTCAGGCCATTTTGCAATTGCAATGGCATCAATAGACGACGTTGCCAGTTGCTGGTTTACTAAGAATAGGCCAAGGCTGGGACGACTACCTACCGCGCCTTACCAGCGTGTTTAGGCTGTATGAAGATCGTACTTTGTTGTTTCCCACGGCCAGCACAGCAATTCGCGCAATTTACAAATTCAATACTGTCCAGACAAAGAGATGGACAAACACGAGACGATCGGTTTGGGCTCATGTTTCAGCATTTAGAATGAAGCGCTTACCAACACATCCTGCGTGTCGGTTGCCAGTCTCATGACTACTGTAGGAGATTCGGCCCGCCACAGGAAGGCAGAGACTCCAGTGGCTATTTTTGAACAGGACGAGCCTTGGGGCGTACAGCAGATCGGGTGGCTCGGGTAGGCAGAGTTGGGGCAGAGTTGAATTGGGCCCCTTGGAGCAAATGCACGCGAGTGTTTCGAGGGGGCTGGGAGGTCTCCTCGGCAAATACGACCGTGGAGGGGCAGGAGATTGGGCCAAGTCAGATCTCCGATGACTCTTTCAAATTAATAAGTTGCTCGCGCCTGGAATTAGTTATGCTATGCGTGGTGACCAAGCGAGTCACCTGATGACATCCTCAATGGCGGTAAATCACGACTCGATGTTTCTGCACGGCAAACCACGCATTGTAATGCAGAGTTGTGCAGCATGATATGATCCCAATTGCGACTGTACGCGCCCTTGCGCCTCATTTCCGAGATCTTTCTGAGTCGCCATTGCCATCCGCGTGCCCCAAGGGCAGCAATGATCGCCGCGCGTGAAGTGTCGGTGTCGGAGGGTGGAGTCGTGATGACTACGAAGCGACTCCATCCAACTCGCGGTGGCCCAGTTCTGGCTGCTCGGGGCTCCTCCAAGCTCCAGTCGCCCTGATGACTCAAACAGAATCCCATTTTAGCTCAGCAGAGAGTCCAACCGCTTCCGTGATCGGGCTCTGTCGGTGACGCCTCCGTGTCCAACCTCCCCTGTCTCTCCGGTCTCCCCCACCGGCGGCCAGGGCTGCATCTTATTTGTCGCCAGCATCGGGAGCGTTGGGCAGAAATGGGGGGGGTTCGCAAACCGCATGCTTGTCTGGAGTGCAGACTGCCAGTTCTCTCTTCTCTATAGGGTACTCAGGGTACACTGCAGCGTCTGCTTCGGTGTGGCTTCATAGAGTCCATACGATTTGATTGCGACCCACCATCCTAATCGTCGCATTTCCCACCTCCCACCTCCTAATTTCCAATCCCACTTCTATCTGGGTCCAATTTCGTCCCAACTCCACGCTCCCTGTGGGCGAAATGCTGTGCCCGTGTACTGTACTCTGCGATAAAGCCTAGAATAATAGGAAAAGGATTTTGCGGTGCCACTCACCCCCACTTCGCCAAAGGCATGTTCTCCATGCTTTTGCAGATTGACTTTCCCCATCTTGGCCATCTGGATCCCCCGATCTCCAATCCGATTGATCTGTGACAGACTCGCGACTGCAGCTTCTCCCTGCACGGTGGATATCGATGCTGTCCGCACCCGGCCCTAATCGTAGACCGGGCTTCACCTCCCATGTCGGTCACAACGGTATGGAGTCCGAGGCCAACGTGGCCCAATCGTACACCGTCTGATCGGGCAGTTCATTGATGACGTTCCAGGGCCAGGGCCCAAGGACTACTGCTGCAGCTAATTCTGGCCTCCATCCACCTAAAGGGGGGGCAATCCGTCGAACCCTTATACGTTGCCTCACCATCGCTGTCCAATTGTAGTTTTTTCGTTGGCAGAGGAACCAAGCATATGCTCCTTTCCTCTTCCGTCTTCTAATACAGGCGTACCCAGCCGAGTCTTTCGTTTTCCTCTACATTTATCTTGTCTCTCTCTTGTTACCCCATTCCTACCTTTGCATCGAGCCTAAGAGTCGCCTTGTCACTCTCTTATTGTTCGAACTTTCTCTCATTGCGCGCCACTAGCCTATCCCAGAATTATATGATACGTCATTAATCCGAGGATATGGGAAAAGGAGCCAAAAAGAAGAAGAATAAGAACACCACGACCAGCCGCCTACCTGTCGGAGCAACGGACCCCAACTCTGATTCTCAAGGCATCGCGGACGACCCTACTCTCGAGACGGCGGCCGTAGGTCCCGAAGATGTCCAATATCAAGTATGCAACACCTCCCAAGTATGAGTATCAGAAGGTCCAGTACCAGAAGTACCAGTCGTTCAGCAACAATTCTCAAATCTCGCAATATCCCATCGTTTACTCAAGTGCGGATCTGACCGCTCCCAAGGACCAGGAAACCCAGGATCTAAACGCCACCGAATCGGAACCAGTCAAGGAAGACCCTGCAGCTGAAGCCTCCGAGGAACCGTCCCCGGACCAGCCCTCAGAGGAGGCAGCCGCAGAGCCAGCACCAGAAACGCCCGCAGAGCCAGAGCCAGAGCCTGCAACCGAAGAGCCAAGTAGCGCTCCAGCCGAAGAAGGCTCAGACTCTCCCGAAGAATCTGCAGGTAAGTCAACTTGTACAATGGATGTACAGCATTTTACAGAAAGAAACCGCATCCGCTCCAATACTCTCTATAAAACGATGACTCATACCTGACATACAGGATCAACTGAAGAAACAACACCAGAGCCAGCCGAAGGCGCCGAGCCCAGTGATGCCGCCAATGCAGATGCAACGGAGGAAGCCCCGGATGCGCCTGCAGACGAGTCCTCGCCGGATGCCGCGGGCGAAGCTGCAGCCGACGACGCCGCGGAAAAACCTCCTGCGGAAGCTGCAGAGCCCGAGAAGAGCGAAGAAGACGCTCCTGAGGCAGGAGACGCGCCAAAAGGCGAGAATGGAAACGATGGTATTGACTCCTCGTACCAACGCGACGACTGGCTTGATACTGACTCACTACTAGATGACGCTTTTCCAGACTGTGACCCTGAGCTCGGATTCGACGATGTAGAGGCCGAAAAGGAAGCAGCCGCTAAGCAAGCAGCTGCAGACGCTGAGGCCGAGGGCGAAGCCCCTCCTGCCGACGATGCGCCTGCTGATGCCGAACCAGCAGCTGAGGTGCCCGAAGAGGCTGGTGAAAGCCCTGCTGAGCAAGAGCCACCCGCCGCAGAGGCCGCGGAGGAGTCAAAGCTTCCAGAAGAGGCTGGAGCCGACGCCGATGCTCCTACTGAGGGCGATGCCCAAAATGAGGAGCCAGCACCTGCCGAGCCGAAACCAGCGCCTGAAGAACCCGAGGAGCAGCCTAAGCTTTCAGCCAAGGACAAGAAAAAGGCAAAGAAGAAGGGCAAGAAGGGCAAGAAAGCCGAGCCCGAGCCTGATTCTGAATCTGCCGAAGAACCTTTGACTGAGGCTGAACCTGAACCTACTTCAGCCCCTGCGGACGACACTCCAGCAACCGAAACTCCCGAGCAGCCTGCTGAAGCGGAAGATGTTCCCGCCGAAGAGTCAAAGGAACCAGAGGCAGAAGCTGCTCCAGCGGAACCCGAGCCTGAACCCGAAACTGTCGAAGCAGCTGATGAGCCACCGGCCGAAGAACCACCTGCTGCCGAGGAGGCTCCTGTTGAGGAGCCAGCTGCAGAGCCATCTGAAGAACCAGCTCAAGATGGGGACGCACCGGCTCCCGAAGCATCAGAGGAATCAGCCGGAGAGGCAGCTGCCGACTCGGAACTTGAGCCCGACTTCTCAAAAATGAGCAAGAGCCAGGTGAAGAAGTACAAAAAGCAGCAGGCGGAAAAGAAGAAGGCTGCTGAAGCTGCTGCTGCTGAGGCCGCCGAACAAGAAGCCGCCCAACCCGACGACAATGAAGCAGCCGAAAAGGAAGCCGCCGAAGCCGCCGAAAAAGCTGCAGCTGAACAGGCTGAAAAGGACGCTGCTGAGGCTGCTGAAGCTGCCGAGAAGGAGGTCGCCGAGAAGGCTGCAGCCGAAGCTGCGGCAAAGGAGGCTGCCGAGGCCGCCGCCAAAGAAGCTGCAGAACAGGCTGCTGCTGATGCAGAGATGGAGGCTTTAGCTGCCGAGGCAAAGACAAGAAAAGAAGAGGCCGAAGCTCTAGCCGCAGCTGATATTGCACGGGAAAATGCAGAGGCTGCTGCGGCAGAATTAGCTGCTGCAGAGGAAGCCGCTGCTAAAGAGGCTGCTGAGAAAGACGCCGCTGAAGCCGCTGAAATAGAAGCTGCCGAAAAAGAGGCTGCTGAACAAGCAGAAAAGGCTGCTGCTGAGCAAGCGGAAAAGGACGCTGCTGAAGCTGCCGAAAAGGACGCTGCTGAAGCTGCCGAAAAAGAAGCTGCTGAAGCTGCTGAAAAGGAGGCTGCTGAAGCTGCTGAAAAGGAGGCTGCTGACAAGGCTGCTGCAGAGCAAGCTGAGAAGGAGGCCGCCGAGGCTGCAGAGAAGGAGGCCTCTGAAAAGGCTGCTGCCGAGAAGGCTGCTGCTGAGCAGGCCGAGCAAGAGGCTGCCGACAAAGCTGCCGCCGAAGCTGCCGAAGCTGCTGAAAAAGAGGCCGCTGAAGCTGCAGAGAAGGAGGCCGCTGAAAAGGCTGCTGTTGAAGCTGCTGAAGCTGCCGAGAAAGAAGCTGCCGAAGCTGCTGAGAAGGAAGCCGCTGAAAAGGCCGCTGCTGAAGCTGCCGAAGCTGAAGCTGCTGAGAAGGCTGCTGCTGAGCAGGCCGAGCAAGAAGCTGCCGAAAAGGCCGCTGCCGAAGCCACTGAGAAGGAGGCTGCCGAAGCCACCGCCGCAGAGGCTGAAGCCGAAGCAGCCAAGGAAGCTGAAGGGCCTGCGGAGGAGCCTGTCGCTGAGCCAGAGCCAGAGGCTCCCGTCGAAGAGCCTGCAGCTCCTGAGGAACCTCCTGCTGAAGAGCCCGCAGCCGATGAGGCTCCAGCCGTGGAGGAAGTCCTAGCCCCTGTTGTTGAAGAAGTTGCTCCAGCGGAAGAGCCTGAACCTCCAGCGCCAGAGGAAGCTCCAATTGTTGAAGAGATTGCTCCATCCGAGCCTGTGGCTGAGGAATTGGCACCTGAAGAGACCGATGAAATGAGTCGTGAAATGCATCTAGATGATGATGAGCCTGAACATGATGCGACTACGACGGGTCATTCGTCTACCCGTCGTCGCAAGAGGCGAGAGCGACGCCATTCGAAGGCCTCTTCTGAAGACCGCCAAATCCAGCTCCAGCGCCAGAAGAGCGAGCGTGGTCTCTTTACCAACCGTTGGGCTATGGCGATGGAGGAATCAAAGCGCCAGTACGAGGAGAAAAAGCGTGCACAGGAGCGCGCCCTTCGAAGAGAGCAAGCTGTTGCGGCCGACAAGGCAAAGAGTGGGATCCCACCTTCTGAGAAATCCTCCGGGGAATCAAGAAGGGAAGTACCTACCGTTGCCGTAAAGCCAAAGCGCAGCTCTTCTACGAGGGAACCCAGTCGCTCCATGCCCCGCTCCATGCCTCCCCCGCCTCCTCCTTCTTCAAAGCCAATTTCTTCTTCTGCGCCCAAGCCCAGGACCTTCCTTCAGTACATGAACAGCGGCACATCGGATACACCCAAGCCCCTGCTCAGAATCAACAGCACCAAGCCTGCCATGGCAGCGATTGAACGCCCGCGTCGGGTTTCGAATGCTAGCCATGGTAGCAGTACTCGAGAACGGGTTTCTCATGACGAGGATGTCTCTCGCAGCGAGCGCAGATCCAGTGCTCGTTCTATTGGATCTTCGCGTCGTGAAGAGGAAAGTTCTCGATCCGAGAAGAAGTCTCGCAAATCTTCTCGGCAAGAGGAACCTTCGAGTATGCCTCGTGACCCTGAATCACCCAAGGAGAGGAGTTCTCGTCGTCGCCGCGAGGAGGAGAGCAGCAAAGGCGCTCGCTCCGAGCGTCGTCGCCGTGATCCTTCTCCCCCCAAGGAGTCCAAGATCAGGGGCTTCTTCAGATCCGTCACTGCTTATTGATCTCAATTGCCTTCTCAATTGCCTTCTCAATTGCTCTCTGATTTGCATCGGCCATCATACTTCTGATAAACCATTCTCCTTGCATTCTTGATTATCTTTATACATCTTGTTCTTCTTTCACTTCTCCTCACCCACTTTGATTCTCTTTCTCAGTTCACATTTCTCAACTTGAGACCCATCCTTTGAACATTTTTTCCCATTTACACGATAACGACAATATATGTATGATGTTTTGATGGACGTTGCATGGGAAGCGCTGCATTACACAGGAGTACCTTCATACCTTAGACTGAACCGCACCTATGAATTACATTCAAATTGGTTGCTTTGTTTGCTTAGAATTTACGAACCCTTATGACACATTTTTGGAAAATCAAATTCATCCTTTCGCATCTCTCATGAGATGGATTCCTGTACCAAACAGTTCCTTGAGATCAATAGACACAATGTAATACAGACTGGTAGCCAACCTGCCCTATTCTTTGCATATCCCCTTACTTGTAATGAATCGGCAAGTGGTATGAGCTCTCGTGCAGAGTGAACAGCTAAGCGCTGGGTGCATCAAGCTATTCGCTGTAATAAGGCCAAGGTCCATATAATGGAGGTGCTGGTTCCAAGTATCCCGATATGCAAGTCCGTAGGCAAAGGGTGCGGGGGATTCGTCAAATGACTTGTCTGAGGCGATGTGCGCCCTGTCGCTTTTAGAAGGTGCAAATGATACGGCCTTGTTGAAGCTCAACAACTCTTTGATTGGACTCGTTCTCGCGGCGCGGTCTTAAGCACTAGCTAGAGGCAGGACTGGACCGGGTTCGACCTGCAGGCGGCATGTTCGCGTTATGATTCGATATTTGTTTCGGTTGGTATGGATAGCCTTCGTGTCTCTATTAGTGGATTTATGTTAGCTGTTTAGGCTCTGGGTCTCTGAAAATGCTGGGATGGACGCATACAAGTAGTCATTCAATGCTGTGAAGCCACTTCTGTTTGGCTTTGTGAGAGGTTCTTGGCTTCGCACGTCTTGGACATTTTACTGTCATGGACGATTGAATTACCTTCGGAAGTGTCTTCAGGGAGGTGAATCGACTCGACTCGGACAGTTTCAAGGTTCGTGATCATCATCCCTGTTCACGAGGAGCGCTGACCAGTGTGCTTCACGCAAACCAAGTCGACAAGATTATCATCTTTCTGTCAAAATTTGAGATGACGATAAGTTCACATGTCGCTTAGCATAGTTGAAACCTCTGCAGGGTAGTGAGGTGAGGTCCTTCTGGGTCTTGCAGTAGGTAGAATCAAGTTGTATGATCAGGAGGCTTCGTTGGCCCCTTCCTCGAACGACGTCACCACGAAGTTTCGAATGCTCCTCAGGGAGATGACGTTAAAACAAGGCCAAGGCTGAATGATGACGCTTCTCGCCCTGGCTGCCTTGGCTATTTTGAGCCAAGTCCCTGACTGTGTCACGATAGTCCGGTGGCTCAAGGCGCCCAAGCCTAATTGCATGAAATTAGAGCGTAGATGGGAGCCTTTCAGCTCTTTCAAGATTGGCCAAGGTGTTCTAATTCTGCGATACGCATAGATATTCTAGTATTAGGATTATCCTACGGCACTTGGCTATGTTATGCCCTTCCTCCCATATTGCATCTCGTACAATGAACATGTCAATAGCCCTGCGTCGTTGGGAATACCGCGTTTTGTAAAACAACGATTTGAGAGCAGCGATCAGAGAAACGCTAGGCTACATTTACTCGAGAGAGAAGATGAATTCTGTCGTTTTCACCCTGGCCCAGCATTTCTAGGCCTCTTTTCACAAATGATACCCATTGGACGGACTTTGAAAGCAGTCACTGTCCTGAATTATTTATTTTCTTGTTTTCCATTGAATCATACACTTCTACTGTTTCAACTTGCTGCTGCTCTATTTTGGTTTCATGATGCTAATCAAGGCCTCCCAGCATACTCGAAAAGTCAAAGTTCAATCTGCCTTGTCTAAATCAGACCCCTCAACGCCACCATAGTATGCCGCCAGATTTGTCACCCATGCTGACAGCTGAGCTAAAACGGGCTGAGTTCAAACGAGCTGAGGCTTAGAAAATTAAGGAGGATCTAAGTGTCAAATTAGGCTTTGCTAATTGACGGACAATAGAAAATAGGTAGACCACCATTTTACAAAAAGAAAAACTCGAGGAGAAAATTAAAATTAAAACAGAAATGAAGGAAAAGAATAATGGATTTGTTGGTCAAGGAGTTAATTCAGTTTACGGAGCCAACGTCTCGGCAATAAGAGGATTCATGAATCCTGCAATCCATCGTTTGACCTTAATTCACTTGACATGCAGCACAGGGCGCAATCTTCACCGTTAAAAATCTCGAATCAAAACGACTGTGCACACTATAATGGCGGCGGCCGGGGAAGAAAAGACGGTGTGCGGCGGAACCTCGGCTGCAGAAGACTCCGCGTGCGCATCGGCTTCTGGAGGGGTACATCAGCCTTTTCCAGCTTCTACTCCGTAGAATATTTTGGCGTGCATAGTACCGCAGTAGCGGGATGCCACAAAGTCCTTCTACCTTAGCCTCCTTTGTTAGTGAACAATCGCCCTATTCGAGCACGCCATGCTGGCCATATCGAGACCTCTTGCGGGGACTCAGCTGTGGGCCTGCAATAATCAGACAGGCGCGCACGGCGTACTCCGTGGTTGCTACTTCGAGTTACCTGCCGTTGAAAACAAACATTCAGCCGTCGACCTAATCGGGAGTCTGGAGTTTGGATAAGTGTTAGGATTCAACTCCACAGGGCTACAAGGCTCGAGCTGCAGTGCCTCGATATCCGTGCGTGGTCCAAACTAAGACTTTAAGGGGCTCATTGGGCGGCAATTTGATTTCTTCACGGCCTGCAGGATCACTAGCGACGCCACGGACGATCCTGTCTACCGCAGGATTCGCCCTGAAGGATTCAAGACTGCGAATACCTTCATTTGTGGAGTGTGGGGGGCTCGCGTTGGAGCCGCTATCCTGCAACTGAGCGCCGTCTGAGCGCAGATAAGCAACGCCAACGATTCACACCGCATGGTTGATTTCTTTTTCGCAGTATCGGCGACCCCAACAGCAAAGGAAGTGTTACTCCATCTGTCAAACATTAAACTCGAACTTAGTTCACACTGGAATCCTTCGCGCAAGATTCCCCAAAGAGAGCTAGAGCCGCTGCGGACGAGGACCGTATACCCTTTTCGTGTGGTGCTCTTCGGGGCTGCAGAGTATGTTTACTGGGATTCCATTCAAGCCGCCCAAACCGCACAGGAAGACAGCTACGGAGTAGGTTAGTCAAGAGTTGCACTTGTTAGAACCCAATTTTTCGCCAACAGCTCTTCAAAGGATCCAAGAATATCTCACGGAAATAACCCGATCTATGTCAATCTACACCATACTCAGTAAAATGCACAAGAGAATAATGTCAACTCCTCTCTGCATACTAAATAAAGAGCCTCGTGACACGAGCCCATCCCTGAACCCCCTCCCCCTGATCAACATAGCATCTCCGTTAGGAAGAACACAAGGCGATCATTCGAGGCAGCGATGGAGTTGCTTCCCCGGTCATAACCGCAAGCAAACTCACATCTAATTTGCGAAGGCGGTCCGTTCCTTCGTTCACACGCCCTATCAAAACGTCGGGGTCGCCGGGCTGAGCTCCAGGGTCTACGGGGCTAGTGACAGCACACTCGCGTAAAATAAATGTAGATGGCTGAAGAATGGGTTGCCTGAATGCTTCTTTCCTGCGCGAGTACGAGCACGGAGACGAATACCCCTACTCCGTACGGAGTACTTCGTCTCGGTACTCAGAACATCTGCAGCTCTGAAGGAATCCAGTGGGGGTATTCCACAGACTAACATCGTGAAGATACCTGCCTCATCAGGAGCGCAGGATCACATCCTTGACTTTAATCGAGAAGAGGCGATCCCAGCTCCGTCGCAGTTCTCGGCGATAAGCCATAGAGCAACGGTCCAGACGCCATCTCTTCTTTTTTGGCACTCGCCTAAACTACCCCGTCGCGAGCACCATTGGCCGGACGCCCCTCCATGCACCAGAATCAAGCATTGCGCTCCTACGCGTCTCCTGCACGGCCATCCGCCCATCCCGGCGCTGAACCATAGAAGCCTAACCCCGCCAGCGCAGCAGATCCTTTGCATGGACCGAGAGGAATTCGTTGCCTAAGAGGATTCTCTACTCCATATCCGGCAGGCTTGTAGACAACCCTGTCGTAGAGAGTAGGGGGGGGAAACAAGGCTCAGAATCGCGGAGGAAAGAGCCGCCCTCATATTTCCTAAAGCGGTAAAAAGACAAAGGGCGATCCGCGATCGGCGGGCGCCAAACACTGGCACCTGACAACGCGCGCAAAGACGTGCTCTGGATCGACAGGCTGGCCCACGGCTCGTCTCTGGGGACTTTGCTTTTTGCGCTGGGATCTTGGGTTTGGTCCATTTGTGATTACATGTCGATTTGCGTCGATTTGGAGGTTCTCATTTATGGTGCTTGGTGGAGCTACCGCTGTCGTGGGACGACAGACACATGGACTAGACACATGGCACGGAGTGCAAACGGACTTCCATATTGCATTCAATAGTCGCGCTCGCTTGTTGGGGGTCATATCTGAGTGGCGGAGCGTGCCACTAGAGAATCACTGCGGGAAGCACTATGGACAGTATCGAGCACGGAGCTATCCGCAGGGACAGTCTCAGTTCCGCAATTACAAAAGAGCATAGCTGAACAGTGAGCAATACACCAAACAATAGCGTACGGACTCCGGAGTCAAATTCATCGGACACGGAATCGCGATCCCGGCCCGGTGCTGTCGAAAGGGGAAAACGGACGACTCTGGAGACTCCGGATCGCAGGCACTAAAACGCATTGGGCAAGGAGTAATTTGGGATATATTAATCCGTTTCGATGTCCAATATTCAGACCGGCCGATGAACCACTGCGACGGGTTTTGCAAGACAAGGCAAGAAGACGGCATTAGCCCGACGAACTCCTGAAAGCAGCACTTGAGTACGTAGTCCTATGGAGTCAATGGAGTCAGTAGACAGGTCAAGCTTTGGACCAGAGAACAAGAAATAGACTCGTCTCCAAGGTCCTCCACGATCGGAAGGGGCATCTCTGGGAGATCATTGAGCTCTCAACCATGGCTTTGTGGTCAACGCCTTAGACTAGCCCAACGTTGGCACGTCAAAGGAAAGCGCAAGAGCCAACGCGGGAAGCTTTTCCCGTTTTCCCCTTTTCCCTCCCGGGATGGACTGGCCCAATCGTCTCGAGGGTCTCGGTATCACAGCGAGTTCTCTCCGCGATCTTATTGAGTTTGGTTCCAAGTTGGACCATGGGACGCGACGATCAAGAGCGAACCATGGTACGCTTGGTTTGACCTATCAGGGGCCCGCTATCTAGTCCGCGAGGAGCAGGCGCTCCCCCAGACCTTGGGAGAGACGAAGTCAATAGCTAAGGGTTTTGAAGAGGAAATTACTAGGAAGAGTAATGTTGAGAGAAGGTTTCCCATGTTCGAAATGTTATTATATACACAAGAGTTGACTTGGATTCCAGATCCAAGTGAGTGGGGGGTATACAGCCAACGCAGCAAAACGCATGCAAATCATCAAATCATCAAAACCAGAACGGACCAAGACAGATCACCAAATCTATAGTCGCCAAAATTGCCAGCCTTTTTCTAAAGGTACAAGTCTCCAACAGGAAGAAAGAAAATAAGTGAACATAATAAACGGTTAAAATTCCCTGGGATTTCCGTCGGCGTCGATCCGCTAGGAGCTTTCAACCTGGAGTGGAGCTTTCTCCACCAAGTCACTCCACGGTCGCGCCTTTCCACGTAGATTTTGGGGACCGGGATCCTCCGCAACTGCGAATTGAAGGTTGAAGCATCCACAGTCTGCGCCATTGGCGCGGCAGGAGTCCTGGTGCGGATGGGGAGCTAGGCGCACGAGAGTATTCTCGCTTTTTTGCGGCCCAAGTTCTGTCGGTCAAGTCGGAATTAGGGGGAGGGGCGCGGAAATCCCGAATAACCCGAAGTGGAATTCAGTACGGTCATGAGGACCAGCCCCACAAATTGATGAGGGTAAATGGATTCATCACAAGTCGTGAGATAGGAGACGTTTCCGATTGTCGATCGGATATTCTTTTTCATTCCCACGACTTTGGAAGGTGGGCTTTTACATGGCCCACTGCTTCCAGCCCATGGGTTGGAATTGAGCCATGGACTGCACTTGGTCCTCGTAGGGGAGGCAGTCGCTGGACCAAGTTGGTGATGGGTAGTGACATTGCACTGGTGGCTGAATCAGGTTGTCTTCCAGAGAGATAGGGACCAAGTGCGATGGCACAATATCTGAGTTGTCCCAGCGCATGGGGGATTGCATCTGCAGGGGAGAGGCAGATACTTCGGTCTTCAGCATGCCCTTAGGGTACTGGTCGATCATTGAGACTGAGCCAGATGAGATAGAGGAGCTAGAGTGAGGGGGCATGGAGAAGGTGGCATCCGAGAGAGGAGAAGGGCAGGTCTCTGCGGGCGAAGAGTAGAAAGGGCTGTCATCGGCAGTCTCTGGGAGGTGATTTTGGAACAAGTTGGCAGAAGGACGCTGTTGAAGAGGCATCTCCATACCGTTCCACATCAAAGAGCAGTCGTTGGCGAGATCTGGGTGCACACCGGGAGCTACCAGAGAACCAATAGACATAGAGTTGGCTTGCGATGTAGCGGCCAAAAGTGAGCTGTTGTCCATAGCGACACAGCGGGGAATTGAAGTAGACTCAGGAATCTGAGACTGAGGTTGTGATGCCCATTGGGACTGCTCTGGCTGGGACTCGAGTTCACTGTTTATTGTATTAGCGAATGCGCCTGGTATTGTTGATCGCGAAGCTACTCACTGTCGCTCCATGTGGCGGGCGAGTAAATCGGGGCGGTGGAAAGCCTTCTTGCAGCCGGAGTGGGTGCAGCGATAAGAAGCTTCCGGGTTGTGGTTCAATTCATGGCGTCTGCGGTGCTCGGCGCGAGTGAAGACCTGAGATGGAGGAGTCAGCGGGGTTGCGCGCAATGCGCGGCCAGAGGCGCATACCTTGTTGCAACCGGGGAATTCGCAGGCGTGCACGCGCTTGCCCTTCTTAGCTTTGCTGATGCGGTGGGTGGTGGGTGTGTAGGTGATAGGCATTGGGATCTCGGGCTGCGGGCTGCGGCGCATAGTGCTCTTGCGGCCAACCATGGTGGAAGATTGTTCGGAAGAGGTGGAAGTAGTGGGAAGGTATGCAGGAGCGAGGTTGGTGGATTGTAATGTGTTGGACTTCTTGGATTGAGTCGAGGAACCTCTGGTCATGCTTCGGTGGGACTGATCTGAGGGAGGGGGAGGAAGGAAGCTATATAGATATGGGAGCAGTGGAGAGGTAGCTCAGGGAGTGATGCTGTCAGAAGAAGGAAGGACGATCTGAGAGTGACGAAGATGTGAAGAAAGGTGGAGGATGGAGGACTGATATAGACGACGCAGGATAGCTGGGCTTGGTTCTACAGTGGGTGCCGATTATTAGACTTCGTCGAAATGAGTGGCCGAAATGGGGTCGCGTTGCGAAATTCAGAAAATCAAAAATAAAGATTAATGGGAATAAGAAAATAGGAAATAAGAAAAATCAGGGAATTAGGAAATGGGAAATAAAAAGAATAAATCTAAAGTGGAAAATCGTCGAGAAAAGGCAAAAAGGGAAAATCCCCAAGGCATTCAACCTTAGATCCCTGGGAACCCAGCACGGGCGTGGGGAGGATCGCGGCGCGGGAGGATCAAGCATCCTAAAATTACACCACGTTGTCAGGGTGTGCGGCTGAGGCGTGAAAATGATAATTAGGATAATTAGGATAATTAGTCTGGTTATGCTGCTGGGGCCTGAAGCTTGGCATCCTTTCCTCTTCGAGAAAATTAAATAATAAGGCTGGGATTTAGAATTTAGGACTATTTTAATGATTTATTTTATTAGAGAAAAATGGACCCGTGTCAACGGCTCGCAGGGCCGCCGATCAGGACTCCTCTCTGCAGCCTCTGGAAGGATTCCAGCAATTCCACCAAGATTGGAGCGAGGGGAGTTGTTCTGGCCGAAGAGGGGGCATAGGCCCCCCCTTGAGCCCACTGAGGTACTCGTGACATTGGCGCTGTTGGAAAAAGCATCAGCACTATCAGAGCAATAACAGGGAAATCCCACGATATACCTCCTCCCCAGACTCCCCAAGGTTCAGTGAGCGGGCTCGACCGACTACCTACCTGGGTTCTATCTTTAGTAGATCCCGGAGGTGAATCTAAGCCCGACCCTCCGCCAAATCGGGAGCCTGGTACTCTCGTCCAAGCTCCCACGGAACGCAACGGGTTTGCCCCACCGTGATAGACTTTGACCGTCATGGTTCTCTCTGCTTATGCCCGCAGGATCTGGCTCTAATCTCGATCCAGTAAGCTCGAGGGCTGCCCCAGGCCCCATTGGATACCGCGACCCTGGGCCTTCCTTCGTTATCACCGTGTAACCGTGCCTGAGGCTGATCCGGGAATAGGGGTTGTGCAACGCTCCCCCTTGAATCCGATTGTCCTATACAGTTCCTACTACAGAGCATGTTCAAAGAATGTCAGAACAATACATAGACAATAGGATAGTGGAGGTGGCCCGTGGAATGCCAGCTTGAAGCCTTCGGGTCAGCCTAGTGGGTCCCCTGAAGCATGGCGTGGTGAGCCCTGCCACCCTGGCTTGCCCATGTGCAGTTCACTCTGCGGTAGCTTGTTTCAGCACGAAGATCCCTTACCCAATATGGTGAAAGGGCACTGCCCGAGAACTTCCAAGGCCCCCATCTCTTCGGCCCCGAAAACAACTGTTTGGCACTGTTTGCCCACGATCGGCCCAGATCAACGTCACACAAAGTTCAATGGGGAACCTTGACTGATAGGTCATATACAGTATGGGGTATAGATCATTCTATTGTTAGAGTGATTATGATATCAAGATTTACACTGTACACTCCGTCCAGGTTTCCTGACGGGGTAATAATTAAACCCTCGTTCCTACAGCCTTGCTGCTACAGTGCTACTCTCCAAATTAAGGGAGATCAGGATGGTTACGAGGCGCGGATGATTTAGCAATCGGTAGTTGCTGTAGACTGTACCCACACGAGTACGGAGTAGCTGCCGTCAGTTCCACATCTACGCCCGAGTACGGCAGGATCTCAGGCGGTCCATTCTAGTATACTTGCAATCTTCATGTCGCCTGGGCATAGCGGAGGGTATCGCCCATCTTGGCAGGCAAACTAAGCATCGTGGCTTGATGGCTGATTCTTCACGCGAGGGGGAGGAATGAGATCCCTGAAACAGTGGCAAAAAAGAAATTACAATATTATCAGAAGAAGAAAAGAAGGCATCATCTATACAATTAGAATTTAGGCGCATTCCTGAAACATGCGACATCCCACGCTTCTAACATTCTGGAATGCACCCGAGGCTTTGCATAAGCTTGCGGCAGCATGCTTGCCACGCGAGGTCGATGATCGCAGAATGAAGAATGGGTTCCTGGTTCCCAAGGTCCCTCTTGGGGCCATTTCTGTAAGGGCCGATGTTCTCGCTAATCAATACTTATTCAATTTTGGCTTCTAACTTCTAGATAGACGATCACCGTAGCACTATAGGTAAAATTGAGCCGGTCGGCAGAGCTATTGTTAGAGCGTGGGGAAATTGCACATTCTCCACGTGCTGGCCCCCTCGACAACGACGGAAAGGCTCGCGGTGATCATATATTGTGGCGTGAGAGCAGAGGCTACTTTTCCTCAATGATATTGGATGTTTTTGACGAATGTCTCCTGGCCCGCAGTGATATCAGATCTCTGCCTAGGAAACGGATAATGTGGCCTAATAGCGACCCATATGCAGTTTGAAATGCACTGGGCCCTGCAGAAACGGTAGGGCCTATGCTTGAATCATGGGTGTTGAAACTCTGCAGACGGGGTCAGAGAGTGGCCCCTTCATCGCTGCTTCCAAGTATAGATTTTGACGGGGGGGCGCCCGCTTGATCGTCCGGTTCCCTGTGCAACCCCCAGCCTTAGTTCTCCATCTCGCGTGGCGGGCAGATAAAGTGGGCCTTCAAGCCCAATCACAACAAGCTCCACTTAATCGCAATGGATTTCCACTTTGACCATAGGGACTTCCTATTCTGTCATTAGCGGACTTAAGCTTCATTCCTTCACTCTGACTCGGAGGGCTCGGGGCCGGTTCTCCGTCTGGCCGGTTCGCTACCCTCCCGCCTTTTTGACACTCGCGTGGTTTGAGCTGGCGATGACATTCGCATTTTTCCCATTAGACCGTGACAAATGTACCTGATGACGATAATACCCGAGCCTCCCGATTAAGCCGGGCTCTATGCCGGTGTTTGCGCACGCTCGTCTGGAGTACTGACCCATGCCAATATACTCCGCATTCTAACGCGCAATGAGCGCAATAATGAGTATCGCCTGAGTTCAGCCACCATCATAGCCCTGGGCTGTGACGCGAAGAGTGCGCTGTATGATCCCTTTATGGGCTTGTGGAGTTAGGCCTCCCTGTCAACAGCCAGCCTGTCAAACAGTTGCAAGACACCTGCCAAGGACGGGAATCATGCATCGCGCGCTTCTGCATCCCATGGGCCTGAAGAATCGCCAATGCTGACAATTATCCGCAACGTCATCGTCATTCAGCCGGTAGAAGCCGCAGAACATCCAGTTGGCTTCTTCACAAGTCTATAGACGTTGGTTCTTTTTTTAGCGACCGTAGTTAATCCTTCTATCGGGCCTACCACGGTCATCGGGGTTAGGCCAGACTACGCTATGATGCCTCATGCACGAGCAAAGGTCTAGTACCATGCACGCGCGGAGACTATAGTTCCCGCCGGTCGCAATTTGGTTTTCGCTTAGAACCGATGCTTGGGATGATCGGCTGGGAATTTTGCTTCACTATTGCCCATGGTTTGTAGACGAACGGCTCAAAATTGCACACCCGAACTGTCGGATCGCCCAACAAGGAGACCGGTCCTCTAGTATGGGGGATGACGGCAACTTGCCGGGGATTCTCGGGTGTCGAGGCATCCAGAGCCAGATCCATTGTAGAACAGAGTCGATTCGGAGATGTTCCGCTCCAGGGAGTCCAAATTCCTTGCTAATAGGGAGGAAGTCCCCACTACGAGGCTCTTGTGACCGACAATTTTGTCCCTTTCTCCCACCCCCGGCTGATCGGTGATTTACCAGGGCTTCGGTGGGCAAACTCCGTAGGGGTGGACCGTTTATTATCAGAGTGATGAGCATAAGCCCGATAACCTGGGCCAAAAATAATACAGATCTACCAACTGTATCAGGAAATCGGTGCAGTATGGCCATCGGGAACAACAAGGAAAAGGGGCTAGAGAAGAACTACAGAAAAAGAAAGGAAGGTGAAAAGGAAATACCGGCTTGCGATCGCACAGGATTACTATTCTGCAATCGCGACCCTGTCCCTAAACATCCAGAGATCGTCAAAACCTTGACGGCAAACTCTAAGTTATCCAAAAATATCTCAACGGTGTGGGAAATGAGGCACAACAGATAAAGTAGATGAATCATTCAGCATCATCTGCTATTGTTGCGTAAGGGATCATCCAGTCTTCGTCACGGGTCGGTCCAACTCCACTAAGGCTGACCGAAGGGCTTGTCTGAGGCCGTTGGGAGTAGCCTATCCAAGAACAGGATGCAGCTGGCGTCAAACATGTGGATGTGGCAGCAGCCACGGCAATAGGTATCGTTTTCCTCTTTGGTGGGCTATAGTGATTGCGCAAGATTGCAAAGGAGGCTAACAGACGAGCTAACAAATCAACCCAGCGGGAATATACACATCGTGACGAATTCCCGACACCACGAGTCCCAAATCCCCGAGTTCAACCCTATACAGTGTGGAGAGTCTCCAGTAGATAACCTAAGACCCAGAAGACCCACGCCTGGACCTCAAGGTCGGGACTTCATGAGGAGGGGAAATCGCTTTCGCGAACTACACCATATTGGGGCTAGTGTGCCTGCCCGAATAGGAAGTCAGTACATTATACAAAAGCGGACTAGCGGATCATCCCTGGTTTTCGAGTCAAAGTTCGCCGACTCTCCGCCTCCCGCTGGCATTAAAGCTCCGTCCTCCGTGCTCCGCTCTGCTAGAACTGTTCTGGGGCCTATGCTCTGGCCTTCCCCAGTGCCTCGCCCACGTCATGGACTCATGAATCAAGCATCCGCTACCGCTATTCCCGAACACAAGCGCAACAACAAGGCCCGGATCTCGGGTCTAGCAGTCCCCGGGGGTAGTCCTCCATAATGCCCCTTTATCTCACTAAGCTTCAAGTATAACGGCTGGAGAGCATGCTGTAACTTCCTTGATCCTTAAGCGATGTTTATTACTCCTCCATACCACTTTATCCCATGTCCACCTCCCTGCTACAGTTTAGCTGCCCCCGCTGTCTCCATCGCCAGTTACTCTCAGCCTCACGACTAGGCAAAAGACCGTACAGATGTCCTGTCTAAGCTTAGTGGCTGGAGCCACGGTCGTTCCCCCACCAGGGGCCCCATCAACGTGGTCTGGGCGTCGCTAGTTAATTTCACTCCCATTTTGGTTTCTAGTGCAGAGCATGTTATCGCTTGACCCCGAACCTCCAAAACGTTAGCAACTTTGTATAGTCCCCACCCGGCCATCGATTTGGACTTCCCAAGCCCCGTCCGCAAGCCACTGGCCCCTCCCTCTCTTTCCCCCGAAGACAAGCACCAATATCTCCGATGGGGGCATCAGAAGAGGCTCCACTTACCGTGGGCAAAGTGCGGTAAGGCGAGAAAGCTTCATGCAGCCACAACGCCCTCTGACCATGGGCCTTCCCGTGGGTTTGACTCCAGCACACTCCGTAGGATCGATCTGCATGCGAGCCCACCAATCGCTAACTCGTGATCGGCACTCTTAGTGTCAGTGCTTCCGTCTCCCGTCGGAGTCTGACGGGTGCTGGTTGGCAGGAAGCTTACGCTGTGGAGGTACCTATGCTGGCTTTGTATACTCCAATCTATGGATCAAGCACTACCAAACGAGGCTAGGAGAGTTGTTTGGGGCAACAAACATCAAGCCGTCCACGAGGTATCTCGAGTCATGCAGGCTTAGCCAAGGGGCTAAATCAGTCAATATTTGAACGCTTTGACGCCTAAGCTCACCGCCAGGTATGATCGTGCAGTATAGCTGCATTTCCAAAATATATTTCCGCGAATGCGCATCATCGAGCCTCGGAAGAGGTGTACATATAATGTCAATAGTCTACAGTGTTTACAGAATACCCATGGAACAAAACCCATTAGCCTCATATCGCCGAAGGATGCATTATCTTCGGATGTCAAAATCCTTCTTGTCCACATCGCATCGCATTCACGACGCGTGGCTAGAAGCCGCTCGCAGATTTGTCGGTGTCGCGGCTTTTGACTTCGTCGGCACTGTCGGGCAAAAGCCTTACAGGATTCATCACGGAAGTTTTCCTGGGGAACATGCCATATTCTCAAACAGTATGCTGTTCTCCACATAGTATACACGCACAGGTCATCGAGTGGTGGCAAAGCCAACACTAGGAGGCCAAATTATAGCCGACGGCCTTTTACTCAATATACTCAGGACCGCTAGGACCAGATCAAGCATTAGTCTGGGCGCAAGTGGTGCAGAAGCCACCGAAGTCAAATGTTAAATCAACGAGATCCTTCGCAGATCATTCTCTTCACGGAAGGCTTGTGGGTTTTGGCAAGTCGCTAATGATCGGCAGCCCACTTATCTAATCCTTCAAGGCTTTCGTCTGAAGGATTCTTTTTGGACCTCATGAATTCCGCATTGGGAGGTATGTGTCGACGGATCTCCGAAGACTATTTTCGCTCGACGGTCTCCCCGGAGGAGATCTGATCGCTTAACTCCGTTCGAGAACTCACAACGAAGTCCCCTACTCCGTAACATCTAACGTCTCGACAGAATGTCGGCAACCCCGAGGGCATCGCTCGTATAGATACCTCAAACACTCACCCCCTCAGACGATATGGTGGTATGACTAAACATAGATCGACTCCATAACTCTTCATGCATCTGGCGATGATATCTACTCAGCGGACCACGGTTAATGTGGCCTTCTCCACCAGCGCATCCCCAATCAAGTACTGCGACAAGGCCGCCTGCATCTCATGCAGAATGGGGGTCGTTTCAGATACCTTTCCTGTTGCAGGGCTCGACGATCACACCATGTGGCTTATTCCCCGCCGCCCCTCGTAATCCAACCAACCAACATCCAGCGCCGCTGGGTGATATGCTCTGCATGCACTGAGATAAGGATGTATGTGGCGAGGCTCGCCCTCGTCATCACTGCCACTGAGGTCCTCTGTGGAGATCTTCGATCCTCAAGTTTGAGCACTCTGGCCATCTGCATGCACGCTTAATAGATCATATGGTAGCTACGTAAGTGTGCTTCTCAGGATTCCGCAGCCTTCCGTTACTGCTTGAAAATTGTGCTCTGCGTCCCTGTTGCCTAGGATAGAAGATATACTTCGCCCGTGGCGAGGAAGGATCGACGAGATGAAGATGTCTATAATTGGGAGCTGCCATGTGCGTCTCTGACGGGTATCGGTGCATTGCTGTCGACATGTCCGCAGAATCCTGCCAGAGGGCTGCACGCACCTCTCCGTGCACTCAGTCCGTGGGGCAACTATATGTCGGTTTCGGGACTTGGGGTTCTGACGCGGACGATCTATCATGTGGACGGCATTTAGATGGGCGTAGTTTACGGAGTTTGGAGCATGGCGACGAGCATGCATGGAAAAGGGGTTAGGTCTACTGATCGTGGGAGATGAGGCTAGTAGTTCAGTTTACGAGCATAGATCAAGGCAGCGTTGCATTGTACCTGGTGCCTGGTGGAAGACTATAGCTTCCAGGTGGTTACTCAGCAGATAGTCGGTATTTTCGGGAATACTGCACGGGCTATGGCCGAGTTAGGATATTAGTGCAGCACAACGCTAGGCCCGCTTTCGGTATAGTCGGCAATTGTCTAATGAAGAATCTCGCGGATCCTCAACCTCATTTCCCGTGTGGATAAAGTGGCTCCCAGCAGGATGCACATCCCGGGCATGCCATGTGGTGTTGCGCATAGTCGAAGGATTGAAAGTCCCGAGATAGGCAAGGGCCGCTAATTAACCTTGATTCCCTCTCGAACGGGCCTGGCAGCCCTCCCAAAGAGGACTAGCTCGCATACCTAATCCAAGCGTCCCGTTTGGGGAATGAGCGGGGCTCCCCCAGAAGTGGCTTGCGCTACTGCAGAGTCATGCATTCCTGCGCACTAAAGCTGCTTTGCGCGACTCACAGCGCTGCTTCTGCTGGAGTCGGCCATGTTTCAGGCTCTATGCTTACACGTGGACTTGGTGCACCGCCGCTGATCATGTGTATTTTTATCTCACTCGGATAAATCTCCAAATCATGTCAGTCGCGGATGCTTGTTTTCTCCCTGCGATGCGCAGGCGTCCTCTACTGTCCCCACTCTAACCACCCTGCGTCTACCACTGAGCTGTTGCTGAGCATGAGATATGCCCATGGCGCATGCTCTTCGCATGTTGAAACGAACGCCCCCTTCAGCCATGTGCTGATCGCGTGTTTCAAGTCTCTGGTATTCTGCAAGTCGCAGGTGGCATGCAGCACCCAATTTCCCTTTTCGTCGATCGCCTCAACTAGAGTGCTATTCTTGGTATCTTCCATTCCCAGTCCCTCCTCGCATGGTGATCGATAGCACATCGCTCGGCTGTTTCAAGTCTAACTGAGGGGTTGGAGTGGAGTCAGCTCCTTGCCACATGGTCCAAATCAGATCGCAATCTGTACTAGACTTCACTACGACAGCAGACTGTGATCCTGGGATCCTTGTTTGAATCCTTTCGCTTGCATATCTGTAATCCTTTGTCCTTATCAAGCAGTCTACTGTGAACTTTAACTCCATTGCTACCATAGAAAGTTTACCCGAGCCCCTCACACCTAATTAAATTAAGCATACTAAGAAAGGTTTAGTCATGTCAACTCCGCATCCTGTAGTGTCACTCTGCATCCTCCATACAATGTACTAATCAAAGATCTACAACAAACACATGGCCGAATCCTGCTCACAGCCGATCTTCATTTTACCCCGGTTCAATCCGTTTCCCCCAACGGGCGATTAGATATACTCTAGCAAGCGTTGTCTGGTACAATCGGTGGGTTGACACTATCAAAGTTACCGCCCCAGGCCAACGCCAGACCCGGCTCGTCGCCAACCCGCCAATCGCGACATCTGCTCCCCGCCCTGTCGCTTCCATGAACCACATGGCCCCGTGAAGATCCTCGCCTAGTCTAGTGCCCATGATCCATAGATGGATTGACCATAGATTGGCGGCGCCCACGTGCAGTTTCCCAGGGCGCAGATTACCACCGCGAACAGAGTAAAGGCGTGATTTTAGCCTTTGGTCCCCCAGAAACACTAATCCTGGGACCTGGCGGATATGACCGACTTGAGGTCCGTGTGTACTCTCCAACTGTGCTGTCGTGCACTGACCAGAGGAAAGCTGGGATCCAACATCCAGTGAACTAGATCCCTGCTGTCATAGAAAGTCGAGGGGATGGGCAAAGACCCCTCTTTTCGCGCTGACGTAGGCGGGTGAGGAGCGTTTTCGGCCTTCGCTAATCTCTACGGTCGCGGCACCTACGTCAGGAACAGTGTCTTGGGAAAAAAGTCTTGGCCGAACTCTAGCTGTAGCTAATCTTTTGTTTACCGTCGACCACATTTGCCGGGAAGAATTAGCGCTAATTAACTCCTGTACATACGCGAAGGCAACATGAAGTATACTTTGCGCGGCGACAACCCTATGGCCGAGCCTCCAATTTCGATCGCGGCCAGCGAGCCAACAAAACCAACAGGTGAGCCGAACGCACGAATCATGAGGGCCATCTAGCGAATCGGTAGCTTGGATCTCGATGTCTAATGCAGTATCTAAGCAAGCCCCTGACGTTGCTGCCGTTTTCCCACCTATGAGGGCGGCGGAATGGCTGAATGGCGTTGATCGCTCACGCCGCCAACAGCGCCATGACATCATGTCCCTGGCGCGTGAGATGGGAAAGGCTGAAGCGGGTCCATAGACGCTGTTGGTTCATCTTGCGGCGCTCATTTGCTCTGAGGACCCTGCAAGAACGACGCCTCGTGGCTTGCAACGGGCTCCGCTATATTCCACTCGGGGAATTGCCAAAAGAGGGGGTTTTAATGATATCAGGATAAGGAGGAGCCAATGCCTTCATGCGCAGAACTTCGGGGGGCCTAGAGGTTGCAGAGGGCCTGCAGAATGGCTGAATCCTTCGGCAGAGACAGCGCAGCAAAGATCCTGAAGAACTCTACTTTGGAGGCAAAGTTCAGAAACGGGCACGTTATCATCGGCTATGGTGCAGAGGCCTTCAGGGTTCATCCTCAAACGATGAATCTACTGGTGCCAAGTGAACGCTACTGTATAGCAGAATGCTTCCCCTCTTCCAGAATAGGCAATTGTGCTTCTTAATTTCCATAGATTGCTCCTCGGCCTGCAAGTTAACCCCGTACCTTCTCTTCACGTCAAGATAGATGGATCCTGCTCGCTCGAGTCGAGATATCGACCCCAATTTGCCTAATCTGTATCTGATCATGATCTCATCTTATCCAGCCTCGTGAGGATTACTCAACTTGCGCAAAATTCAGCAACCAGCAGGCCGATCATTACTTCGAAGCGACTCTCTCGTCGCGGCACAATTCACCGAAGTTAGCCCCCTTCACCTGTACTGTAATTCATCACTTGGCCCCAACCATGTGGCATGGATCGAAGCTCGCGACTATCGCCGCAAATCCACGATAGAGGCTGTCTACCGTTTGGGATGTCGATCAGTGATGGGTCTGGGGCTATTTCATTTCTTGATTAGGCTACGTTGAGCTATTTTGGTATTTAACTTCCTGTCTGAGTTGCGGTTCCTCTGGAAATTGGCTCTGTGCGGAGGCCACTAGAGGTTTGAAGCCATTGGGTCCCGCTGTGTTTGGGGAGGTTTGCGTGGTTCTGGCGGTGCTTGGTAGAGCTTGGTGGTGCTTGGTTAGACTCCGCCCGTAGGAGCTCCAAAGTTCCGTCCTCCGACCCCCGTCCTCCGACCTGCCGCTCTCGATGCGTCTATCCCTCGTCGGGTGAAGGGGTTAATGGTTGAGGGGCGGTTTTGCAAGGTACCTAAAAAAAGCAGCACTAGGTTTTGAGCGCAAGTTGAGGCTGGTTATGTCAACGTGTGTTGAGGAGTTATTCTGCGCAGCACCAGGGTAACGCCCTCGGGATTGGTTGATCTTACGCACGCGAAGCGATCGAGAATACCCATGGTGGCAAAAACCGTACTTCTTCAGCACATCCAGTCTACTTCGTGATAAGACCGAAATTGCTTCATTTTGTCAACGTCATTCAAAGGATTCACGAGGATGCTAGGTAGGTGCACAATACGATGTGGAATTGACGTGCCCGTGCGAGGCATTAAATTGGGGCGCTTTTTGTTTGTACGTTCTGCATGCAGTAGGCATGACATCCCGGCAGACGTACTATCATTCCTTCTGTAAGGCTACCACAAGGAATCATTCTCAATAGGAAATTGCAGGATAGCAAATATAGACCCTAGAGACACAATCAATGTGCGAGTACGAGCGACTGGTTTTACCACTTGTAGAAATCAAGGACCGATGCATCCGTGGATATTTCGGGCTTGCATGCATACAAATGTAGAAGGAGACAAATGTACAAGGAGCGGTTGCAGCAGCCATGCATGATGAATGTGCGGCTGGGACAATCCCATTGTATTTGCTGATTGAGGCTGAATTTGATTGCTGCTGTCGTAGGACAAGCACATCGCCATTACAGCGGTGTCATGCCACTTTCTCGTCTACTTTTCAAGTCGCCAAAGAGTAACTTTCATAATTTTCCCCCTAGATATAGGTAATGCCAAAGCTATTCCTGCTAGTACATGCAGAGTTGAGAGTGAATTCAGAAAGGCATTCTTGCAATGGAGATTATCGTGTTATCCGAATCATAGAAATTTGTCCTAAGTATACATTTTTATTATCGTGAATGGCTTGTTTGCCTTACTTCTCCCCGTTCTTCCTTCAGTAAACGCCCGGGATCTTTATTTCTGTTGAAGAAAAGCGTGCTCAGCCATTTCACCTGCCGGTTTCCTGAAATTTGGATGCCAGACAAGCATGTCCTTGGCGAGATCTAAAAATGATTCCTTCTCCTCTCCCTCAAGGAACGAAATCGTATCTCCCAGTTTGCGGTCGGGAATCAGGTCTTCGTAAAGGAAGCGACCTAAGATATTCTGTTTATCAGAACAATTCGATCGTATAAGAGTATGAAAAATACCTTTCTCGTCAAAGAACGGCCCGCAGAAGTACTCATTCGCAGTCTCGCATGCACTTCCGTCTTCTCGTATGACAGGGTTCGGCCATTACGCATAGAGTGGTACCTCTGTATAATATCTGGAGGAGGAGGACCGAGTAATGCTATAATCTCGGCAATGTGTAGTTTGGCATCGTAGCGACCCTCCTTGTCATGAATGGGCTGAAATAACTCTTTGCCTTCGATCATATCCCACATCTGTTGGAAAATTAGTGTTTTCAACAACTGTAGATGTCAACATAACACACCAGAACCCCGAAGTTCCAAACATCTGCTTGTATCTGCCATCCATTGCCCATAATCACCTCTGGTGCCCGGTACTGGTCTGGCTGAATAGGCCAAATCCCCCAGTCGTCGTCTTCGTCGAGCCGGGTTGCAACACCAAAGTCGACTAGCTGCGGTATACTGCTCAGGCTCTGGAGTGGCCCGAAATCATCGCGCGACTTATAAACCGGTCGACCAGTCGAATCAATCTTGAAAGCCATTGGCTTTGCAAGCTGAGATTGTATGAAATCGCCAAGTATGACTGGGTCCTCGACTGACAGCATAATGTTCTCAAGCTTAAGATCTGGACAGCAACTTGGAATTAGTATCATCACGAGGATAAAACCGATGTGAAATTACCGGTATGGACTAGCCTGCATTCTTTGTGCAGATAATCAAGTGCTGTAAGAAGAGTACGGATGTATGTTTTGATGAGTGGCAGTGGTATCTTTCTGTCTTTAAACCGCCGCTGATATACCGAAAATGGCTCCCTCATAGGAGGATATACAAGACATGAATAAGAGCCTTCTGGGCCTTTCACTTCAAAAGATTCTAGTAATGTTCTGATAAGTGACCGACCACGATGTAACGGCTCAACTGTGGATATATGCTCTTCAATATCGCGCTCGTGATCTGCAGAATTCGAATTGTTGACTATTTTCAGTGTCACGATCCTCTCTGGCTCTTCATCGTGTCTAGATATCTGTTAGAAATAGCCATTCAAAAGGGATACAAAAGCATTGAAATCACCCTTCCAGATCACGCGCAAGCCACACTGTTGAAGACACACCCCAACCAACCTTAACCAAGGTCTGGTAGCGATCGGCGAGTACCTCTCCAGGCTTGACTGGGTAGAAGTTCTTGGGGTTGTATATTGGCGACATCTCTTCATCAACAAGGATACCAGGTGGTAAAGGTGGTACAGGGGAGGGCGCTGGGAATGGCTTCTTGCGAAGTAGGGCAGACACACGAGGAGCCAAAGGCTTGATGCGGTTCATTACAGAGGTTCTTTTCGTACCTCGAAGGGATAATGTGATGCAAGTGATTGTTGTTGAACACACGATCAAGGCGCGTCCGGTAAACGTGATCACGTGGTACGATATCAGACGCGAAATGAGATTCATTGTCCAATCTTCGAACGTGATAACGACCTCCAGACAGTATGATATTCGGTTTTCTTCTCATGTGGAATAAAGATTCGTAAAACAGTATCAGACGAAGGCTTATAACCCTTTTCCACCTGGGCAAAGTTGAAATGGAATTCCTCTGTGTCCTATGTACGTGCATAGGATATACATCCACTGCCCACAAGCACATGTGCAACTTTCCAAGTTCCAGATGTCGTTTGTGAACACTAAAAAACGTCGGAACAGGCAGAAAGTTCCATAAAATTTAGGATTAGAAGTTGAAAGAGACTTGCAAATTGATGCCTTTCTCAATTATAGTGGTATCTCTATCTTGGGACTTCCCGCCATCTCGCATCTCTACCACAGACATCGAAGTCGGGTCATTCCAACCTTGAAAGATTACTCCCGGAACAAATAAAACTAAATCCCACTAATACCCATGTATCATTGAAATTGCCTCCACTTAACCATCCTATCCTTAAAATCCACAACCTCCCCATCAACAACAAACGACCCATCCCCACGATGATGCAACATCCTCCCCTCATTTACCCTCGGACTAACCCAAGCCCTAACGGCCTTCAACACCCAAAGATGATACTTCTCGACCATTCCCCGATCAACAACCTTGCACTCAACATTCGCCAACACACCCTCCCCACCCACAAGCGGCGCCGCAACCTTCGTCCCAGGATACGCATCCATCTCGAACCTTGCCCACTTATCAACCTCCGCCCCGGAACAATTCCCAATATCCACGACCTTCTCTGCAATGCTCGCATCGGGGATACATAGTACACATTCCCCTGTTGAAGAGAGCTGCTCGTAGCTTGCGTCCCATGGTCCGATGCATGCGCTGAGAAGAGTCGGACTATCGTGGGAGAGCATCATATGGAAGCCCATTGTCATGAGATTATGGGTTCCTTCGCGGAGGTTGCCGGTTGTGAGTAGGAGGGTGGGGCCGGGCTCGATGAGTTGGTAGACTTTTGAGACGGGGTATGGGTTGAATGGGTTGCGTGGACGCTTAGTTTGGGAGGGACGGTGATGGGTGCGTGGGAGTTTTTCTTGTTCTTCGGGGAGGTGTTCGGTGAGTGTGGTTCTGTGGATTCGTGGCATTGTTGGTAGATGTTTGTGAATATGCATGGAGTCGGAGGTAGTTGATTGTGTCGGCCGATGTTTTGATGGCAATGGCGAATGGGAATAGTGATATGGATGCTATGGTGTCGTTGGATTAGGATTAGGAGTAAGCATGCTTTAGGGTTGCGAATGACGCAACCAGGGACAACTATTTTTGTGTTCCAAGGTTGGCTTTCAAATGACAGGGCGAAGGTAGATTATTAGGTTATGCCCTGTTGAAGTCATAATGAAGTAGTTCCCGGAGATGCTGTTGATAGTGAGGGCGGTCCGATCCATGTGAAAACAATGAGAAGAAATCCGTATAGATGCCAATTCACGAGTGGAGTACAATGTAATCGATCTATAACAGTCACTAATTCTGCCGCAGCAGGGATTGTAGACCTCCATGTGGTCAAAGTGAATGTGTATGGAATATTAGTGGAGACCTAGGTCTGAGCATTGAAGAAAGCTTCAATCTAGGAACAGAGCCCAGAAAACGTCTACCAGGAAGGTCCTTGCCGATTACACGACATTAACTTCAGAGAAACGGACATGGTTCGATTCGCAGTATAGTACGGTAGCGTTAATGTCAACTTGCACCTGCAATAGCAGGGAAGTTGACCAGGCTAGAATTAGAGACAGATAACCAAAATATGAACACCAATATCTGAGATACGAACACGGGTCGAACAACATGTCGTTCCGGAATCGTGGCTCCGCTAAATAAACCGAGGGAAATTGAAGTGTGACAAGAAGGAAAACTCCTGTTCGGAGGTTTTAACTAAGAAAGACGGTCGTGGGCTAGTAATGTCGGTCCGGATTTGTGACCTGCAAATAATGAGTCAGTATGCAGAAAGAGACTCCCGTGTTGCTAGACTTACCTGTAAAACTTCGCGCGAGAAGTCAGGGTAATCAATACTGTCTTCACTTGGACGACGATTGGTGATGTAGCCACCATCGTACCGCGCGTCTGACATTTCAGGCATTTGACTGCGTGAGAAGCCAGGAGACTTCTGCTTGCGGTGGTAGAAGAAGAAGAATGCACCACCTGCCAAAGCAGCGATACCAACCACTCCTACGACAACACCAGCGGCGATAGAAGCCGTGTCATGGGCGCCTGCGTTTTTCTGTTTTTCTTGTTCTTCAGCAGCGGCAGCAGCAGCTTGTGCGTTGCTTGAGGAAGTGACGACCTGTGTCGCCCCACTAGGGGTGCCAGATGAAGAGGCCGTAGAGGTTCCATTGGTGGCGGAGCTCGTGGAGTTCGAGGAAGACGAGCCTGAAGAGCTTGAAGAGTCGGGCTTGGTCGAGACATCCTTGACAAGACCGGTCTCGTAGATAGAGTAGTAACTAGAGCCACCACCTGCGATTTGTCAGCTTCGAAGTATCAACTTAAAGTTATTGAATCATGACTTACACATATCACTTGGCCATCCAGTGCAAGGGGAACCACACTTAGAGTCGTCCACCTTATCTGAATCATCGGGCAGGTAATCGGCACAAATACAAGAATCACCGGCTGTTAGTGCGAAGGCCGGAGACGAGTCCGCAATGCAGTGATCTTGACACCATCCAGTACTCTGGTAGGTCCAATCCACTCCACTTCCTGTTGTTCCCGAATCCGAGTAACAACCAACATATTTCATCGAGGGATTGCGAGTCTGGAATACATTGAGTGGTGTCGCGACGGTGGAGCTGATCGCAAGCAGGAGTCCTGACAGGGTCAGGTATGTGGGTGAAGTGAGTTGCATGATGATATGAGAATTATTCGTTCGAGAATGGAATAGAGAATAGCGAAAGAATGTCGCTGCTGACTCTGTCGCTGCGACGGTATGAATTAGAGGGTTGAAGGAAACGACCGGCGTATCCTTTCAAGACCTCCGCGATGGGATCGATGACGTGGGTAAGGAGTAGTTCCCTCACGGGCGCGTTGTCGACGTTCGAGGACAGTGAAGTCGAGCCGATCGGGTCGGATAGTGAGTGAGTGACACGGGCGCAAGATGCGTGTAGTGGATGTTTTTGAGCGAAGGTAATGGGGTTCGAGAAGCCCGGGGTAACAAAGCGTAGTTCGAGGGGCGTTGTTTGCTCCTTTTGACGGCTTTGTCGCGAGAAGTCGGAGATTGACGGGCGTCAGGAGTCGATCACTAAAGAGGGTTGATCGAAGGACGGAAAGCAGGTGGAGGAGGGTGTGAAGCCCTAGGAATGAACGAATGTGTGGGTTGGAGAGAAGAAAAGGAGATTTCGTCAGGGCGAGGATCATGGGGATTCAACGGGGCCTCTGCACCCAAGGGGTCCAAGACCCCTGCTGCAGATGTGTATTTGCCCTGTAAATGACTTCTGTTTGTCCCCGTAATTACGGGCAGCTTCTGCCAATCACGCCCACCGAACACCCCCACAGTGATATGTCATCAGGCACCGGAGTCCGCTGGCCATTTATTCATCGCAGTTTCCTCTGTGTGAAACAACCCTGCATCTGACAGCGCTCGCCACACTTGGCAAGTGGCTCAACCCTACCTCGAGGTCACCCCGCAACTATGCTATGATGCGATACATTCTCCCACTGCATACCGAGGCGAGATCCCGATATTTGCTTTTCCCACAGTATGGTAATATTCTATACAAAGTAAGTAATGCCAGCACTGGCCGCTTCGCAATCAACGATTTTGATTTCGAGAATCCTGGAACCTGGAAAATGGAACCCGTTCTCCGTTCTCCCCAGTGAAGTGAGGGTCTTAATCTCCTGCCGCGACCCGCCATTAGAAGCACGCTAGCACACCATAAAAGGCTTGGCTATTCCATGCACCACACTATGCCTGTCTGGCAGTAATCGAAGATTTCTGTGAGTCCAGGTTGTGCTATACAGTAGACGCCGATAGTCCTATAGCTCTCTATAGATGTCTTGCAACATGAACATGCTCAGGGACCACGGTATCCAGACGGCCTGGGCCGAGATGTTCCGTGGACCTGGCGGCCGCGGTGGTTTCAGGACGTAAGCCGTAATTTACCCTCCCGCCAGAACGGCTACAGATACGCCACCCATACGCCACAATACACATGTGAACAATCCGAACCCGACGGACTCGAACATAATCCTCAGTTTCAGTCAACCCTTTAACTTCGCTTCCCAGCCTGTGCGAGCTCGCCCCGAGTTATTTGAAACAACTGATGTTCGTGCGGAGCACTCAGACCGCTGCTTCGAGCTCCTCTGGCGACCGAGATATGCACGGCTGGGACGCAGATGCCCGATGGCTACATCTACAGGCGCTGAAGGAGCAAAGTCGCAGACATGATCCACGGTCGCACCGGAAATAGCCTCTATTGGCGCTGTGCTTCTGTTGACGCACCCATGAAGAGTGATCGTCCACACCTTCTCGGCTAATGACTACAGTGTTCTTCAACTTGGAGGGGGGATCTGGGTAAAGAATACCTCATACGGCAAGTGGGATCGCGTGTCGCTTGACTGATTTTCCAGGGATCACATCATAATACCGAATAATCGAGTGACGATCGACATTTCAAACGCGCCTGTAGATTTTTCATACTGTCTGGTCCAATCATTCTCTGGATTTTTTATCGACTAACATGTTCGGAGTACAGCTCTGCTTATGATAGTTCCTTTTTGGATATACTGTACAGTTTCACCTACACCTCGTTCTCAGGATACTGTCGGATCGTCAAAGTTATCCATACAAACTTTCAATACAGCCAAGCCCCATGCCACCACAGTGTTCACTCCCAAGATATGATCACAGAACAACATACGAAAGACAACAAAACAAAGATACATTCGCCTAGACCCGGCCATGCGAGCGTGATTCACCACACAGCTATTTACAGGGCGTGGCGTTCACTAGCCAAGCGGGGTCTCCACCTGCCAACGGAACAACCTCAGTTTGGTTGAACCCCTTGCGCAGATACGCCTGCCCGAGTATCGAATCACAGAATTTTCAAGGAAAGGGCCAAAGATGCTGCCTTGACAGATGATCCAGAACTGCTGTAATTTAGAGCCCCTGATCAGAAAACTTACATTGTGGAGCCCCAGTCGTGTTTTCGTCTGGGCGAGCTCGGCCGATGGTCTAGAACACGAGAGGGCTGGCCAAAGCAGACGATGGATCACGATGGACCTGGGGCCGGGAAATTGGTCGATTCTAGGCCCGGATATGCTCGGATCTTCTCATTTGGTATAGAACTCGTGTTGTGGATGAAAACTTACTCCTTTATGTCTTTACAAAATTGCCAGCGCCAGTCCTATGGCCTTTCTATATTGATTAGTCTAATGCTGATATTTCCCTAGACCGAAGCTTTACGATAATACATTTTGGATCCATTAGAACGCAGAGCCATATTTTAATTTGAATACATGCCGCGTCGTGAGAATATCTGTTTTACTCCCTGCTTCGTACCATGCGTGGCACGGATATTGAGCCGCGTTTAATATACAATTCGCGCCACGCACCCAATATAGATGATTATAATCCCTGTACTCCGTACTCCTTACGAATCTTCGCAAGGCTGAGCATCTGTCTACGAAGGTGAATGGGTCCCGCGTGAATATGACCGAAAAATCAACTCATGCATTGAAACAAATGTACAGTTTATCCGGAAGCCGAGAGCAAGCCCCGAAAGCTGAGCTCTCCTAACGGCCTAAAAATGAGGTGAGACAGCTTCTTGGCCATCATATCCTGAGCTACTGCCAAGAATCGCATCGCTCTTGGCCGCGAGTCCTCTTGAAGAGTGGACGCCTCGAGGTCACCCACCTCAGTATATCCCTGCTGATGCTGTCATCGTAACCTATCGACTTAAGACGACCCAGCAGCAAGGGCCGAGTCTCATTGACCTGAACAAGTGCTGCTTTCGAGCAACGAAAGAATCCCAAATCGAAGATGTGCAGCATATGATCTGCAGTGAACGGCGTAGACCCTTTCATCGCAGCAAACCTGCAATGTTAGGTTTATCATACAGGTAGGTGACACCAGCAACCCTGCACAGATGGGATGGAAGACCTGGTCAACATAGGTTGTCGCATTAGCGAGCGAAGGCATTCGATAAGCTGCTCACTGTGTACGGGCTAGTGGTTTTAATTGTAGCCTTTATTTTCGTCGACAGAGCTGGCCTACCAACGCCTCTAAACTTACATGCTTGATTCAGTCGAGAAAGCGTCCACGGGTTGTGTATATTCCAGGTGCCTCAAGTGCTCGACCAAGATAGTGTTAGTGCCTAGTTCCGTTCAAGATTAAAGAAAGGACCGTGCTTGTGTAACTCGAGATGTAGATCTGACGACTCAAAATGCAGTATACGTAGATCAGCACAAGATCGTCGATGCTTGAAGATCCTACGTTTGATTGCCTCAAGACCAAGTGATTGCCTATCTCTGATGCTGGATTCCAGACACTCTACGGAATACCTTCAACATTTCTCTTAGTTACATTTGATTTGGTGATCGAGAATCTCAGTGTGGAGTTGAGGTCCGCCATCGCATTCCTGCAGAAACTAGCGCTTCGTATCGTACCAAGAATCCCAAAGCTATCTTGCAACCGAATGAATAGGCGATATGCTAGTTTACTGATGGAGATTTGAAACCATGTACGGCTGCCCAAGGACCTCACCCTTCGAGGCCTTTTCTTACTTTTGGGGAATGGAAATTTCTACTGTGACACGATGTCGTTTAGTCTTCTGGTGGAGATATGCGGTTGAAATCTGCGTCAAATTAACAAAATGATACTCAATTACACGATGGCCATTTCCATGCCGAAAAGAAGCACCTCGTTCTTCATTTTTGTGTTGTTTACTACATGATGAGTAACACCAGATGACTTTTCACTTCCAAACGTGATTCATTCACCTGGCCAAATAGATCATTCGTCTAGAATCTATGGCTTCGGAATGTGGATAGTCTTGCTGACCATAAGACATCCGTGCAGAGCAAACATCAGAGCGATGGGGTGGAACTCCAAGGCCGAGCCCTCGGCAATGACACCAAAAGGGATGTTTTCATGAGTCCAGCTCTGAGAGACCCAGTATGCCATCAAGCCTACAATCCCCAGAGTAGTAGGAATTGGTGTGCCCTCGAAGTACTTCGACTTGCCGCTCTGGTCTTTAGGGAGAACAGCGACAGTAACGTTAAACCGAGCCAGACGGGTCAATCCACACAAGACGAAGAAAGAAAGGATTAGGTGGTCGACATTTGAGCGAATACCCAAGGCGAATGCAGCAGCGGCAGGAGCGAGACCAAAGGAGACCTGTGAGAAGCAATATCATCAGTAAGAAGTCAAGTCATGATGGGTATATTTTCCGTACAAGATCGGCAAGGGAGTCGAGCTCCTGACCCATGAGTGACGACTTCTTGCGCCATCTAGCGATGCGTCCATCCATGAAGTCAAAGAACAGACCGAAGGGGCAGAAAGCAAGAGCAGCCCACAGAGCCGAATAGTCGGTGGGATCTCCGAGACAGTAGCGCATGGACGAGAAGACGGACATCACTGCTGGACGGTTAGTGTTATGCCTTGGGGGTACGGGCAAGAAGACATGCCTCCGCAAAATCCTGAGATAATACTTAGTAACTTTATCCTTCAGCCATTTTGGTACTTTTTCTCTTACCATTAAGTTCCGTCACAAGATCAGCGAGGTGGAGAGCCCTACAGGTAATGTTAGGTGGAAGCTCTTAGGCAGCGACATAATATCGAGGACGAGGACTCACTTCACCATGCTGAAGTGACCCTGCTCAGCAGAGAGCAGCATCTTCTGCTTTTCTTGGCCTGCAGACTTGTAAGCATCTTCCTGGGATTTCTTGTGGGGTCGATCGCGGACTGACCTCCGTCATTCGAAGGCGGGACATTTGAATTGCTCGACGACATGGTCGATGTTCTGCGGGACATGCTCGAGGGGAGGGCGGGTGATGGTGTTTATACCAGGCGAGAAGTAAGAATACTGTCTGGAAGCTGTGCAGGAGCTGCGGAAGGTCGAATGGCTGCTAATCCTGCTTTGGAGTTGTTGACGGACGCACAAGACTGCCAGAGCGGTCAACGTCATGTCGCGCGCACCACAGCCAATAAACGGGGGGCGCAGGTGCTGCGCCACAGTCACATGCTCTAGCCACATGTGACTTCGACTCGAGCCAACCAGCAGCCACGAGGCCAGCATTTTATTGAATGTATATATATTGGCATTATTGGAGTGATAGTCATATGTGAAATCTTCTACCACGGGGCTGGATTTAACCCAAGTGATAGAGCAAGACCCTGGATCTAGCCACCTCGGCTACTTATTCGAGTAGCCAAAATATGGCAGTTCAGAGATATTCGTAGAGAATAGCATAACACTAGTCATTTGGAGGTTCATATAGCTCTCCACTCTTAACTGATCCCGACAGATCAGGATTCAAGAGTGAGGCGATACGTCGCCGGACATCAGCAGCACCAGATTGCTCTACATGATTACAATGCCACACGCTGCTGGCCTTGGAACTGACATGAACAGCAAAACATGTTTTATGACTGGAAATATTCTACAGTCTCTGCTCGCGCAGAAGCAGATATTGTGTCAGGATGCACAAGAAAAGCGAAAATGTTCCTGTAAAGAGCTCCCGAGTCCCCCGAACGCCAAAATAAGACACGATTCATGGCTGAGCCAATCTAGAAGCGGCCACGGCCACCACCACGAGGAGCACCACGGCCACCTCCGAAGCCGCCTCGTCCGCGAGGAGCACCACCGCGACCACCGCCGAATCCACCGCGACCACGGGGAGCACCACCACCACGACCGCCGAAGCCGCCACCGCGACCACCACCGAAACCACCACGACCGCGAGGGGCACCGCCACGGCCACCACGAGCACCACCGGCACGCTTGGGCTTAGCAGCACCTGGAGGAGGCTTAGGCTTGGGGAGGAACCTAAAGATGTGTGATTAGCTCCACTGCGCATTGTGTACGAATGGTTCAACCGTATACTCACTTCTCTAGGGGAAGAAGCTTGTCACCACCAATGTAGACTTTGTCTCCAGACTTGAAGGAAGTTGCGACAATACCGTCCTGGGGCTTGATGGTGAAGTAGACCTGGTTGATAGGGCCGAGGACTTCATCGACCTTTCCAATGGGAGTCTATCACAGAACCAATTAGTCCAACCAATTCAACGAGAAGATATGATCGATGTCGAGCGAGCGATTCTAGCGTACCTTGTTCTCCAGGTAGATTGGGGCGTTGAAGTAAGGAATCTTGGGGTTGACCGATTCGCAGACCATCTCACCCTCACAGGAGTGCATAACAGTTCCCATCTCTATCGCATTATCAGCATTATGCCTTGCAAACAAATGAATTGCACCGGAGTATTGGGTCTATTTACCGAAGACCTGCGCTGGGGGACCGAAAGATGGTTGGAAGCCTCCGCGGCCTATGGCAAAAAAAATTTCGTTAGCTCGCGCCAGGATATTGAGATGAGGTTTCGGGATATTGCTCACCACCACGGTTACCAAAGCCACCCCGGTTCGCACCGGTGGCGGCGAATCCACGCCCACGGAAAGACATTATCGCGTTGTTGGAAGGGCGTTTGCGGTGCTTATACCTGGTCGGAGAAGATTTTCGGGTGGTGGAAATCTTCGATGCGGTAAAGCATCGCTAGCACAGGGCAGTTTCGAGTCACATGACTCACCGCCTGCCCCTCACCAAAAAAAGAGGCTTGAGTCACAATCCCCCACGCGCGACGAAGGAACCCTTTGTTTGTTGCAATTCGCTTGACCCGGCCAATTCAGCTGGCGCTTTCTCGAGAAACTAGCCATGGCCTCCGAACCCCCCAAGGACCTGCCTGTCCGGCCCGCCGCCGAGGCACAAGGCACTGCAGACGCTGCCCCGCCAAACGATGCGAAAACCCAAGCCAAGAAGGCTCCTCCGGCAGACAAGTTGGCGGATTTCTTGGTTGAGAGAAACGAGCTTTTCGAGAAGCTGTGGCAGGAGCACCTTGAGGATATCAAAAACCGCGACCACCCCGAAATCAACGTTACTCTCGACATTGGCGACGGAAACCCTTCCACAAAACCCGCGAAAGCATACGAGACCACCCCCGGTTCTTTCCTGCGCGATGTCCCCAAGGAAGTCAGCAATGATGTGGTAGTTGCGAAGGTCAACGGTGAATTGTGGGATCTCAACCGTCCTCTTGAGGCCGACTCTACGGTTGAGCTTGTCCCCTTTTCCAGCCCTGAAGGACGATCTGTATTCTGGCACAGCTCTGCGCAGTTCGTATCACCGGTATATGTCGAATCATGAAGCGCGGTGCTAATAGATATAACACAGCTGTCTTGGTGAATGTTGCGAGACCTTATACGAGGGTTGCAAGCTGAGCCACGGACCTCCTACCCCTCAAGGCTTCTTCTACGACATGGCTATCCCAGGAGAGTAAGTTTATCATGCTCATTCACATTCGTCCGAATGCTGACCCAATTGATCTTTAGGCGCGTCGTTCTCCCCAGCGATTGGTCCGCCCTTGACAGCAAAGCTGCTCGTGTGTTCAAGGATAAACAAAGCTTCGACCGATTGGAAGTCAGCAAGGAAAACCTTAAGAAAATGTTCGGCTACTCGAAGTACAAGACCCACTATATCGACAAACTTGTACAGGGAGAGTCGTCCACTGTATACCGTGAGTACACATTCGCAAAGGAAGATAATGCGAAGCACGACTGATTTGACAAAAGGAAACGGTACACTGGTTGATTTGTGCCGTGGACCTCATATTCAAAACACCGGAAAGATTAAGTGAGTTTCTCTTTGATAATTCATATACTGCTGGTTCATTATCTAATAAATTTACTATCAGGACTTTCAAGATCATGCAAGTGAGTTACTATAACTCAACAGTAGGGCCGGAGCTCGATACTGACTTATAACTTCCAGAACTCCTCCGCCTACTTCCTGGGTGACCAGACCAACGATTCCCTGCAGCGTATCAGAGGTGTCGCATTCCCTGATAAGAAGGGCATGTCCGAGCACTTGAAGTTCCTTGAAGAGGCAGAGAAGCGTAACCACTTGCGCATTGGAAAGGTAGGGAAAATCCGTGTAATATCGGCGACCAGGAAGCTAAAACATTGCAGGATCAAGAGTTGTTCTTTTTCGATCAAGTCAGCCCCGGCTCTCCATTCTTGCTACCCAACGGTACCAGAATCTTCAACGCTATCCAGAAGCTTCTGCGTTCTGAATACCGCAACCGCCACTACCAAGAGGTTCAGACACCGAATATGTTTGACTCGAGTCTCTGGAAGACCTCTGGTCACTGGGCTCATTACAAGGATGACATGGTGAGATTCTCTTTTTCTACAACACAGAAACAACCGCTGAATTGATATAGTTCCAACTGAATGTCGGCGAGGGCGAAGCCGCAAGAACATTCTCTCTGAAGCCCATGAACTGTCCATGTAAGCGAATGATGAGGAAGCTTTATCAAGGCTTTATTCTGACTGTCTACAGCGCATATGAAAATCTTTGAGCACCGCGACCGTTCTTACAAAGAGCTGCCTATGCGGTTGGCAGACTTTGGAGTTCTGCACAGGTATGTATTTTCACTCCTATGCTTATTCAGTCTCTAACTTTCCTAGAAACGAGGCCTCCGGCGCACTCTCTGGTTTAGTTCGTGTCCGGAAATTCCAACAAGGTCGGTTTTCTAATAAAGAAAGTTTTACTCAAAAAAAGCGCATAACTAACATACAATAGATGACACTCACATTTTCTGTGAGGAGTCTCAGATTATGTCCGAGGTGGAAGGCTTATTTTCCTTCCTTGAGTCCATCTATGGCCTCTTTGGTTTCACCTTTAAGCTGAAGCTGTCCACCCGCCCTGAAAAGTACATGGGCGCGTTGGAGACTTGGGACTATGCCGAGGAGCAGCTCAAGAAGGCCTTGACCAAATTCAAGGGTCAAGACTGGACCATTGACCCAGGAGATGGAGCTTTCTACGGCCCAAAGATTGATATCGTAAGTCAATCCTAAAGTTTTGGAAAACAAGCACAATTGACTAATTTGAAACAGACCATTGCCGACGCCTTGGGCCGTGAATTCCAGTGTGCTACAATCCAAGTAAGTCGAACATAAGATCTCAGCTCTGAAATAGTATACTAACCTTTGCGCAGCTGGACTACCAAGCACCAATTAACTTCAAGCTGAAGTACGTCACTAAAGACAAGCCTGCTAAGGAGGAAGCTCCCAAGGAAGGCGAGGAGAAGTCCGAGGAATTGCCTGCCGGATATGCTCGCCCTGTTGTCATCCACCGTGCTATTGTCGGCAGTTTCGAGCGATTCCTGGGAATTCGTAAGTGATATCTGGAATAGTGACGGTCTATCGTGAGATTTGCTAAACCCCTCCTAGTCACCGAACATTTCGCTGGTAAATGGCCATTCTGGATGAGCCCACGCCAGATTCTCATTGTGCCCGTCATGCCTGCCCTCAATGACTACGCCGAAGAGCTGCAGAGGATCCTGCAGGGTGACAAGCTGCACGTTGACATCGACGTCAGCGGTAACACCCTCCCTAAGAAGATCCGTACTGGACAGCTGGCTCAGTACAACTTCATCTTCGTGGTGGGTGCCGCAGAGCGGGACTCACGATCAGTGAACATCCGCAACCGCGATGACCCCAACACCCAGAAGCAAGGTGTTCTGATCCCTCTCGACGAGGCTCGCGAAAAGCTGCGCGTCTTGCGTAAGGAGCGTCGCCTGGAGACCACATTGTAGATGATACATATGTTACCGATCTATGAATCAAACGAAGTTTCCGAAGTGCAGAAAGTTAAAACATTCGACTGAAGCATTGATTCTTAGTAGAAGTAAAGGGCTGATAACATACTGTAACGCCAATGGTTGGCAGGCTCATTGACCGCGTATACCCGCAGACGACAGAGCCTTGCTTATGCATTCAGCTTCCTTGCATGCGGTTTTGCATGTTGATGACAGGTGACAGTTCTGAAGAATGCTAATACGAAGAGCCACAGCGCATACAATGAAAATAGGAATCCTTTGTCTATTCAAACCAATAATGGATAGACTACTCTACTTCGATCTGCAGGTCAACTACTTGTTTATCTCGGGCTAAGCGCCGGCGCTCAAAGCCTGCCTCGATCTAACCTTATGTCAATTTGAAACATAACGCCCAGGCAACTCTATATTGCACGCTAGACAACTAGGCCTGAACGACGGAACCATCGTAGGGCTGGATCGTCTGCAACAGACGCCAAGCGCCGGCTTCTGGAGCAGCGCTTGCATGGCCCCCAAGGATCGCAGATAGCAGCAAGTGGCAAAAGACCTTCAAGAAGATCTTATACTGCGGCCCTGTCGCAAACTCAAATACCGAAAACAAGGCGCTGTTTCAGGAGCCACGTCAAAAGGGACCCGCAATAATCACCACCCGGTTTCACGCTTCTTTATTTCCGCGACTCTAAAAAGCCACCTTCGCGATCTGATTCGTCTCGATATTATGATGAGCAGCCTCTTTGAGACCGGGCGTAGATTATATAAGGCGTAGAAGGGCAGTAAGTGGCCCAAGCCAGTAATAAAGCTCTCCAGAAGTAGTCAGGACAGTTGGGCGATTTTCATCCAACCGACGGCTCCGATCACTCGCGGGGGCTGCGGGGCTCAGCTCTTTCTCATCACACGCAACTCGCGCGCTCTCCCCTTTTTCTTCTGGCCTCTTCTCCCCTCAATTGTCGCTTGTCGCATTCTTCTTTCGTTTCCTCCGCCGGTTTCGTCTCTTGTCAAAGCCTTCTCCTCCTTCGCCTCGTCTGCCCCGCCCGTTGCCCCTCTTCAGCCATCACCCCTGCTGAGAAAAAGTACCCACGTCGCCATGGCTGACTTGCAGGGTCGCAAGGTCTTCAAGGTCTTCAACCAGGATTTCATCGTCAATGAACAGTACAATGTCACCAAGGAGCTAGGACAGGGCGCATACGGTATCGTTTGGTAGGTTGAAAAGCTCGCGTGGGGCGACTCATCAGCTAACGGCTTTCCAGCGCTGCCACCAACGCCCAGACTGGTGAGGGTGTCGCCGTCAAGAAGGTCACCAATGTGTTCAGTAAGAAGATCCTC
This sequence comes from Tympanopsis confertula, assembly GCA_026745395.1. Taxonomy (NCBI): domain Eukaryota; kingdom Fungi; phylum Ascomycota; class Sordariomycetes; order Coronophorales; family Scortechiniaceae; genus Tympanopsis; species Tympanopsis confertula. The sequence goes on along the minus strand of JAOYNU010070858.1, from coordinate 85,692 downwards.
GCCAAGCGCGCCTTGCGCGAGATCAAGCTGCTGCAGCACTTCCGCGGTCATCGCAATGTATGTTCCCCTCCCCGATAAGACTTGCTCAGAAGCTGACGAGGCTGCCCAACCTCTTAGATTACATGTCTCTATGATATGGATATCCCCCGACCGGAGAACTTCAACGAAACATATCTTTATGAGGGTACGCTGCGACTCTCATTGATGCTTTATGGATAATACTGGGAATGTGTTCTGACTTGGCTACAGAGTTGATGGAGTGTGACTTGGCGGCTATTATTCGTTCTGGACAACCTTTGACCGATGCGCATTTCCAATCTTTCATCTACCAGATCTTGTGTGGTCTGAAGTACATCCACTCCGCCAATGTTCTGCACCGTGATCTGAAGCCCGGTAACTTGCTGGTCAACGCCGACTGTGAACTCAAGATTTGCGATTTCGGATTGGCTCGCGGTTTCTCGATCGACCCAGAAGAGAATGCTGGTTACATGACTGAGTACGTTGCGACTCGATGGTACCGTGCTCCAGAAATTATGTTGAGTTTCCAGAGCTACACCAAAGCCAGTAGGTCCCCACATACCCCACCAAGCAGTCTCATTTCTAACTCTGAATCCTTCTATAGTTGATGTTTGGTCCGTGGGCTGTATCCTTGCAGAGCTCCTTGGAGGACGTCCTTTCTTCAAGGGTCGTGACTATGTCGACCAGCTGAACCAGATCCTCCACTACCTTGGCACACCGAACGAGGAGACATTGTCCCGCATCGGTTCTCCCCGTGCACAGGAATACGTGCGCAACCTGCCCTTCATGCCTAAGATCCCCTTCCAGCGTCTATTCCCCAATGCGAACCCAGACGCCCTGGACCTCCTGGACCGCATGCTCGCTTTCGACCCATCCTCCCGTATCTCCGTCGAGGAGGCTCTTGAGCACCCCTACCTGCACATCTGGCACGATGCCTCCGACGAGCCCGTCTGCCCCACCACTTTCGACTTCCACTTCGAGATCGTCGATGACGTCCAGCAGATGCGCCAGATGATCCTCGACGAGGTCGTTCAGTTCCGCAACACCGTGCGCCAACAGTCACAGGCCCATGCGCAGCAGCAGCAATTAGCTCAACAGGTCCCTATCCCTGAGAACCAGCAGGGTGGTTGGAAGACAGAGGACCCCAAGCCACAAGAGGCATCTGTTGGAGGCGGTGTTCCGAATGACCTGGAGTCTTCGCTGCAGCGGGGTATGGATGTGCACCACTGATTTGATACAGTGGGTTGATTAAATTTTTTCTTGTGAACCCTGATTTTGAAAAACTGGGATCTTGATTTACTTTTGTCTTTGGCGGGCTGCTTTGATTGACGAGGTGTGTCTGCGAACAGCGCTCGGTTTTCCATGCATGTCGATATAATGAATTAGCAAAGAGATACCTCCGAAAGAATGGTCGGATGATTGCATGTTTTCCTTCTGTTGGCAGTTCTCTGTCGCACTATTCTTTTGCTCAGCCCGATTGGTTGCCGACATGTACTTTTGACTTTCGAACTGTAAGTCCGCGCGAGACTTGAGGGCATAGATTGACGATTTTGCGATGATCTGCCTGAGCTATGTAGAACCGAGACGCTTGCCGTGTTAGAAATTGCAACTGCGCACCTCCTGTCTGGCCTCCCTGAGCTAGCTTGGAGATGATGTGAACCAGAGAGAGAGACTTTTAGTAAGACAATGTCATCTGCATCCACTTAAATCCAAAAATAGTGCTAGAGTATAAGAATACAAGATATGATCCTTCTAAAAACCCTTTACTGAATGTTTGAAGCTAATAAAACTTATCGGTTAGTTAAAGTCGCTCATCCATAACAGGGTTCATTTGCGGTCTCTATAATATTTGCCCTTGGCCTTCGACAGAGACAATCCGAAAATGGGTACCCGTGCCTTCCAAGGTTAAGTGCACCACTCGCTCGATGGCCTCGCGAGTTGGTGCGCCCGCCCACGCCGCACAATTGTATGACTTGGTAGGCGAATATATTTTACTTTTGATTCTTCAAATAATGGAGATCCTCGATAGCACAGTATATATTTTTCAGATACCCAGAAGCTACGGTGTAGGTGTGAGAGATCTGCGAAGTCCAAGTTGCTATGGGATGTGCTCGATGATTTGCAACCTCAGCTCTGCAGGTAGGTCGAGAAGATTCATCTTGACTGTGAAGCTCTGTGGGGATGCTTCAGGTCCGGCGGCTTAGGGTCGAGGATTGGGAATAGCAGCGCGATGAATATCGAGGTGGGCGTGATGGATATGGTGAAGATTCATGGAAGTGGGAGCCCTGGAGGAAGCTTGCATACACCATAGAGCGGAAGGCACAAACAGAGAGGATGTAGGAGAAGTCCGGACGCGGACCTTCCCAGTATTCCCCATCCCCTTTTAGACCCTTTCACGCGAGTATTCGAGTACCCATACAAACGAGGTAATCCAGAAGTCTCTTGAAGTACTACGTAGGGCTTTGCAGTGATATACTAGTTTCTGATGACATGATGCTACTGTGTGACTGCATGTTATACTGTTGCAGGCTACTGACATAAGAACAGCTGGTGAAAATTATAAGGAAGATGAAGTGTAGCAGTCTAGAGGGGGTATACAGGAATCCATATAGGTAATTGATTGAATCGAGAGCTGATGACACGCGAGAGCTAAATAAATACTCAAGGGAGCCGGATATCTCCGCCAGGCATCCGATCTTCAGTTGAAAAGACAGTGTACTTTCTCGAACAATAAAACAGAACGCGCCGTCTCTGTAGTAACCACAAGCTCAATTTATTCCCAGAACTCATCATCATCTTCCTCGGACATAGAACGATCGTCCCCAACTTCGGCATCAATCTCGGAGGAGGGCGTGCTGGGAGAATCGCCATCCATCGTCACATAGATAGGCGCCCATCCTTGAGACAAGATACCATCGATGACACAGCCACAAACATCATCAGGTACCTCAATTTCAATATTCTGAACTGTTTCAATTTTTTTGAACTCAGAATTGATAAAATCGAATGCATACCGGCGGACATCAAAAAAAGAGCAATCGAGAAGTGGGTTAGACGTCGCCGAGGGGGGCTCTAGTCTCGTACGAATCCCCTTCAAGCCAGTGCAGTTGCTTTGAATTGCGTCAAGTATCTCACGGGACTTTTCTTCGAGAGTGAGAGGGCTTCCGACTTCGAGCGCGCAAGCAAATATCGGGAAATCGATTGTGATCTTGCGAATGTAGCTAGCATTGATACAGCCGATGGCTTGGATGAATCTGGCAGGAGTGCGTGATTCGGGTCGCGTATCAAAGTCACAAGCAAAAAAGAAATGGTTTGACGCGTAAAGTACTTCGCGTGCTTCTGCAAGAATCGTTTTGTTTGTCGCAAGAATAGCAGGAGTGAGGTCGGTCCGTCGCGAGTACCACCACGGAATGGGAGGACGAATGTCACTTGCTATGAGGGGATCGTCATTCGCCGTCAAGAGATACTCGTAGATCAGCAGACGTATTTCTGTGGGGAGCAACGTGAATTCCATCGTGGCGAGTGAGTCGGAAGGCTGTTGAAAGTATGCGGGAAGGAATGGGGCCTGTGAGATGGAGAAGATAAAAATGTTAGCCGGATGCAAAGTGAATGGGAGGAGCGCCAACGTACCTTCGGCTTCGGGCCACCACATATTGATTCCAAGGAAAAGAGCCTCGAGTAAACCTTCAGGGTGATGTCAGAGAATCAACAATGAGAGATATCCTCAGTCACTGATGAGCTCAAAGTAGTGGAAATCTCAAAGAGCACAAGGCAGTACTGCAATGAAAGGAATGAATGATAGCTCCAGAGAGACCTCGGGAGATGAAGGAGAGAAGAGGTGGGAGGATCTGGAACACCAATAGATAATCCTCAGTAACCTTGGAACTGAGAGGTTCCTTCATGCCAACATCCCAGACCTCGGGAATTGACTGTCCCTCGTGCTGGATCGAGCAGTTCCAAATTTTGCCCATGTCTCTCAAGATTAAGAAGATCCCTCCTACCTTAGGACCAATCCGACTCCCATAGTTTTGATTCCATCTTCAAGTTTTGTCGCGATCTTTCTGCGCGAGAAGGAATCTCCAGCAGCCTGACTATATGCGGTTTCCATCTCTGTTATATGAACAGGCAGTTTCACCTGGGCAAGCATTTGGCTGCATGTGGGCGAGTGAATGGGTTAGACATCTCACTGCAAGATCGAAGGGGTTGATGTCCAATTGTGCCACTCTATGACAATGATGTTGATGGATACTCGGATGATAAAGGGGAGAAGAGGAACAACAGAACTAGAGCTCTAAATATAGGCAACGGGGCTGGAGGCAAGATAAAGGAGCCAAAGAGAAATATGAATCGATGGTGAAGAAGAGAAGATAATACGGAGCCTGGAGTGCTAGATATAGGCAGAAGGCGGAGATCGACAAGGCTTTGAAGTTTCCATCAAGGCAACTCTGCAAGTGTACAGACTTTTTTTAAGGTTGCCTATCCACAGTGACAGGGTTTGATCGGGCGGCCTGTATTCAATAACAGGGCTTAGTCTGTGGCCTGGATGGTAATAGGGCTTGATCGGGTTGCCTCCCGGGGAACATCGACATTTTCTGGTCTTATGTGCCAACTGAATGGCAAAGGCTGTAGCATTGTGTGATTTAACTATTGAAAGGTATACTGGGGCTCATAAACTAATGACATCTAGAGGAAGATGGACCCAAAGATGGAATGAAGATCAATGGCAAAGATAAGAGGATGCGGAGCCTGGAGTGCTAGATATAGGCAGAAGGCCGAGCTTCCCTATATAGAGATACCAATCAAAAGAGCCCTGTTTGTTTAAAAAGATCTCAAGATTTTTATCATGCCATGGAGGTTGTTTAAGGTCCTTTAGCAGGTAGCTCCATCAACCCGTAAACAGCCCCCGAGGCGCTTTTTGGCATCCTCAATATTTTGAATTCCCACATTAGCTGGTGAGATGCTTTAGACCGAAGAGTCCGGGACTTGAGTGCTCATAGCGATCAGCTCAAAATGTTGCTCATGTATCCTAAGATTAAGAAGATTCCTCTTGACTTAGGACCAATCTTTCTCTCATAGTCTTGATTCCATCTTTGAGTTCTCTCGCGATCTTTCTGTGACACAAAAGTCTCCAGCAGCTTGACAACAGGCGGCTTCCAGTATCTGTTGCATAGACAGGCAGTTTCAAGTATTCGGCCTGCGTTTTGGCGAGCAAATGGGTCTTGAGACACAATATGCGTTGCTGATACGCAACACAGAATAGTAAACGGGAGATGCAAGGTGTCTTTTGATGCAGCTTTAGCATGATAGAGCTCGTGATGGATTGGGCATCTCAGCGCAAGATCGAAAGGCTGATATCCCACTGTGCCACTCCATGAACGAAGAAATCCCCCACTGGCATCAAGAGTACCCGGGGAGTCTTCGTTGAGGCTCTCTTTCAAGGTTGCGTAAGATTGTTCAAGATGGCCTTTTAGCACGGAGCCGGCAACCCCCAGAATGTATGCGTCACAGATGTTCTGTTCTGCAAGACCATAGCTTAGAAGATGATTGAATTCCAGGATCCAGAAATCAACTTCCTGTAGCTCTACCTCGATCGCTTCGGGGGTAGAGGTCTCACAGACATATCGATGGTGTAGTAATTTCTGCAACAACTCCGCAAAGCGCTTTTTGGCAAGCTCAAAATTCTCAATCTCTCCATAATTTGTTCGGTTATTATCGATACCGAAAAACCTTCCCTTCCTAGTATTGTCTCCCTGGGTGATCTGGCACAGAGCTCGCACGAAAAGCGGGCGAAGAACTGCCTCACCATTGGGCCAAACACTATAAGACAGATTGATTTGTGTCATAGTTTGCAAAACCCTCAGTCCAGATTGCAAATGACTCAATGCACTTTGGAATTGGTTTTGTATGCTTTCAATAGCCACAAACAGGAAGCAAGCGAGGAGCCAAACATAGAGGTTGTCGATTGTATAAGCCTGAGAGCGTGATAAAAGCGATTTTAAGGCCTTGCCGTAATGATCCATTGCAAACATACGTGCTGATCTTTCAAGCCAGTCATTGTGGTAGTATTTGTATGACATTCCAAGGGCCAATATCGCATGTTTTAGAGAAGGCTCGGATATAAGTTTATCGTCTTGGAATGGTGCCATGAGCGCCGACGGAAAGCCGCTTGCCCATTCCAGGAAACTTCCAAGAGCACATTGCTCCTGGAAATATTCAAAAGAGGTATCTCCAATATTTCCAGAGAGTTGATTACTGGGTAAGTAGCACGTAATTCGAAGTGGTCTCGGCTTTTGGGGACTCGGAGCTTGGTAGCCGGAACAGCTACGGTTAGAGACTGTACATCGTCTGCATACAGGCCTAGCCTCATCGCATTTCACACGTCGCTCCCTATATATCCCGTCAATCAAATGATATGTCATTTATCATAAATACTAACTTGCAGGTGGAACATCCGGTTCGTACCCGAGTAAGCATCATTCGACGACGGGTCGGCTGTTTCATCGGCAGCCCATTTTGAGGCATATTATTCCCAAAACGAGCTTAGCATTCAGTATAAGTCACTAGTAGATCTTTACCTTGGGAGGGTTCTGCTTAGCATGATCCGTTTGCTGTAGTCAAGTCAAGACATGTACAGCTGATTTCCGATTTATAAGCCTAAATTAAGACCTCCGAGCTAACCCGGCATGGTTAGACATACACGAGAGTGGTCCGTGCTATTATTCTCGGCTTGTCAACGACAATATGATTGGATTCTGGCATGCAGTTACATGGATTCAACTTCCCTGAGAATTGATAAGCAGCACTTGAGTAGGATTGATCAAGATAAATAGCCCCCAGGCCTAAGAATCAATGTCATACCCTCAAACGAACAAACACTCACACGTCTTGTTCCTTCTTATATCTGTCTGAGATCCACCGTAACATGGCTGTTAGAATAACGCTACTGATCAAGAAATTGGACTCAATTTCCGATGAAGAGTTTCAAAAATAGTCAGTCCCAGCTCGCGATATAAGCCAAGTCTGCTTGTTAATTATTTCCAATTTCTAGTTGGGCCGGGCCGCACGCTCAAATATTTATGGACATTCCCATTGTGAAGCAGAAAGTCTTGAAATTCTCACAGGTACAATAAGAAGCAAGAAAATTAGAGATGTCCCCATGGCTCATTACAGCAGTTTCATACAAACCGATCCTTCTCGGAGAAAATCACCTCTGCGGGATTCAAAGTATCCGAATACGACGGTGGGGTCGATATTTGGGTCGCTTCGATAGATGATATGATTGCAGTAAGTTACATCGAGACGATTGCGCATGGTATGCCAGACTAACGACATATCAGATTACTCAAGATGAGGAGTATAGACGAGGAGTCATTGCCGATGCAGCATGCTTCTCGAAGGTTGAAGAAGGTAAAGTTATGATCGGTCACGAAACTAGCTTCATTGAAGAAGGCGACCGGGTCAGTCAGGTTCTTCCTTCTGACATTTAGCGTTCATTTAGCTATCTATCTCCAATTTACTTTCTACTGCTTTTCATACACTGAACTAGCTGTGAGGTAGAATCAGAGCCCAGGGCAGTGATGCAGAAATGGTATGATGCCCAAACCGCAGACAATAGTCGGGCTGGCATGACAGTTGAAGGATATTCCCAAATATGGAATTCATTTGTAGATCGTATCTTTCTATACTGAAACAATAGGAGAGATAACAAGAGAGTATATCAGAGCGCTAAATCCAGAAAAGTAAAACTAACCATATGCAATAATTCTTCGGTCCGTCATTCACAAAGGCAATCCTCCAGCACCTTAAATCGACAATGCGGACCAATCACTGGTGGTATCCACGCCACCAAACAGCCATAGAGGCCGCAACAACTAAATCCAACATCTTTATTCCCTCATCCTCGATAATCAGCTTCCCCAGCTTGGCGCTCTTGCCACGCATCCCACCTCCCGCAAGCTCCCGTGCAAGCGAGAAATCAAGTCGATCTTCATCAGACTCCTGTCCACTGCTAGTACTCGGGCTGCGTCGACGATGAAAATGCGACTTTCCAGCCTGAGCACTTTGGGCAGCAAACTGGCTCGCTCGCAAAGACGTCTGGCGCAAGAGTTGTGTTGGGTTGAAGTTCGGACGGTGGGGATCGGAGGTATTTTGAGGTGATGGCTCCTGGGGACCAGAGCGCGCTCGAGGACGAGTGTAGTTGTTGGGATTGAGGAGCTGTGAAAGAGATTCTCGCTTTGAGGTCGGGCTTGTGGGTTCGCCGTTACGATTCGCTGGTGGGTTGAAGTTCGGGAAGCGAGATGCGATGCTATTGGCGTGTCGCGTGGCGTGGTGGTGCAGGTTCGCAGCCTGAGAGGGCATATTGAAACGGAGTTCTGCAACTGTGACCGCTGGATTGATGGGTTCGCCGTCTTCGTTGACAGGTGCGCCGTTTGGTCCAGGAATCATATGCTTGCATTTGAGACTGCGGCCATTGACGCTGCTTGAGAAGGTACATGTTCCATTCCAAGGGGACTTGAAAGAGTAGTAGCCGCTTTTGAGATCTGATGACCCCGAGCCATCTTCAAACGGCTTGGAGACGCAGAGTTGTCTCTGGAACTTGCGAGGCCCAGTAGGCTTCTCACCTGGCTGCTCTGGTGGAGCCGCGAGTGCTGCTTGGGCATCCGGAGGGAGGGATGACCCTGCCGTGCGTACCAATCCTGGTGGCAAGTTTGCAGCGATGCTAGCAAGTGATAATGGCTCGTTAGATGCGGCAAAGCGATTGTAGCCGGGTGTAGATATCTCGAGATTGACTGGGTCTGTTGGATTCGAGGTGGAAATCGTTGCAACGTTCCACTGTGTTCCAGAGGCAGGATCTCGACGAATGAGAGTTATTCGAAAGCCAGTTTTCCTTGGCGAAGGTTGTCGTGAGTTTCGTTTTTCAGATGGCGAATGCTCCTGATTTCGTCTAGGAGAAGGTATGCGATCTTGCGAAGGGCGAGGTGGTAGGTGAGGTCTGTAGGAATCAAGGCTGTATCGACCTGTTGATGCCGGTCCAAAGTCATTTTGAAACGCATTGAGCCCATGCGTAGAAGTCGTTCCAGCAAATGAGCCTGCTCTGTCGTTCTGATTAGATCCCTTATTAGCTCCATCGGCTTTCCACGGCTCCTCGCTTGGAGGCACAGGAGGTAATGGTCGGCGTGAAATACGAGTAGGGCTTCGATTTTCAGTGTCCGGTCCACTTTTTGCATCTCCAACTTCTAGGCTTAGAGGTGGCGCATTGGCAATAGAAGTCCCATTTGTAGGTTCGGGCTCACCGGGCGATGGCGGCTTAGGAAGTGGATGCTCGGAGGAAGGGTTTGGAGCTGGGGCAAGTTCCTGATCTGGCGCAGGGGCTGTCTCTGTCGCATTATCTGTTGGTTTGATAGGTTTCCGGCGAATGGTGTTCATCCTGGCGAATTCTCGCTGTGCAGGGTCATTCACACCAGCAGCTTCGAGCTCTTCCCTCCGCCGTTCGGCATCCTGTTTGCGCTCCAACTCGACTTGTTGTAGTAGTTCATCGTCCTCGGGTGTCGCAACGTGAAGATAGTATAAAGATGCATTGATAGCCTCCGCTGAGACGCTTTGTTTGGTCGGCGGTTTGACAGGCGAGAGGAACAAATCTGTGATGCACGTCATGGTCAGTTTCCCATTCTTATCTTAGTAAAGATGCGCCGATAAGAATTTCTTTTGGCGGGGGTCAAGCAGGCAGCGAGCTTTGACCGAAAACACATACCTTGACTTCCCGGCACGCGCACGACGTATAGTATGAGCTGATCGAGCTTTTCGTGGGTTGGGTTGCGAGGGTACGCAGGCGGATTGGATGCGATGGCCGTGACTGATGACAACGAACGGGCCTCAACGGGGCCTTGGGTGAGAGCCGTCATTGTGAGAGCGGGCTGGGGCTCGGCTACAATGCGCCGCCCGTTGCACGAGAGAGAGAATCAGATGAGTGAAAGAGCGAGGTCGAGCGTGTATGTTCTTAACGGCTGAAGGGGGAGAGAATTGGTGGGCGCAGAGTAAACAGCGGGGCCCGGGGAGCGGGCCTCACAATGACTGGCGCCTGATGATAATCCGAATTATTATTGTCTACCTAAGCCAGTTGCGATCCGTAAGACTGTGACACTTGTCACTAGAGCCTGAAGCCCAAGTTGAAGCAAGGGCAATGTGCGACACGAGCGATAGTGTGGCCAAGTGTGGCGCAGCGCGCTTGCGCAGGCAGCGATTACGTCGGTGATCAACATCTGCCGAACCGTTTTCAGTTGTACCTGGCGATATCCGCCCTAGGGCGAACTACTTGCGCCTTGGGCTATTTTGAATATCGATTATTTGTGTTTACGAGCTTGGTGGCTGTCCATCTTTCCTCATCCAGATAAACCCGGGGAAGTAAATTGATACCGCATTATATAGATACGTATGTGTGCTTCTAAGGCGTATTCGACAGGTGATATCTCCGCCGTAACATACGAGGAGTTGATGAACAGAGAAGAAAAGGAGAATAGCACCATGCAAGAAGGGAATGAAGAAAGAGCTGAAGGAGGTATTCTCCGTGAAATGGGGTGTTCGTAAAATGAAAGAACTCCAAGCCGTGTTGCGCCGTACCATATCCTATCCGTGTTCCAATCCCAATGCCATGGTCATAAATCAGACGACAGTTTCCGACCGCTCGCCCTCGGCAATGATTGGGACGCCCAACCCGCGGTCTGGGCTTTGCAAGACCAGTTGCTCGTGACGTCGTGCTCGGAGGAAGTCGCTGACAGCCCGAATGAGAATAAACCATCCCACGATCATGAGGATATATGAGATCCATTCACTGGTGCTGATGCCAGACATTGCGCCTCCACCGCCGCCGCCGCCGCCCCCGCTCGAAGTTTCCCCTACATTGTTGGGGTCGAAGCTGTGGCTGTTGGGGTCCGGAGGAGGGGCATACTGGTCGGAGCCACCTCCTTCTCCGGTAGACGAATCACCGCCGCCTTTCATATAGAAACCGTATTGAACAAGAGTTAGACCGAGACCCGCTCGGCTGCCGTTTTTGGCGGCATGTGTAGTATGTAATAGATAAGTCAAGAGGAATCCAACGAGTTGGAAAGACATCGAGATCATGGCGTTCCAGACGAAAGAGAAGATGGATCCAACAGGGAGCCCATCCACGTACACTTCATCAGAAGCCAGGCCTGGAGCCACGATCGTGGTCTCCCAATATGGTGGTGTCGCATCAGCGGCAGCTTCTTCATATGACTATGATGATATTAGTATGGTTTGAAACAAGGAAGAGCTGACGAATCCAAGAGGGATCAAAGCGAGGTGTCGGGTGACTCACGGGTGGAAGATCTTCGCTCTTCTCGCCAGGCTGAGGCTTTGCGGCTAAGTTGGCGAAGACACCGTCGTTCGATGTCGCGATAGATCGGCTCCCCGCTGATGCAGGGGTATCAAATGTAGGCAACATAGTTTGTCGCCGGGGTAGACCCGGGGTTGGGGGAGCATTCTGGTCGTTATTTCTGGACGCGGACGATGAGCCGGTCGCTGCCGGGGTCTGGCCATTCCCCGTTGATGCGCCAGTATCCGGGTTGGCACGCATCAACCGCTGACGATCGTCGGGTTCCTCGTCCTCATCTGATTCGTCGTCATCGCCAAAGGCATCATTTAAGGTCTGGTCCTCATTATGGCGGAGTGGGTCGTCATGCAATAGCCGCCTGGATGATGGCGAAGAGGATCTGGAGCGGAATGACGGTGGTGGAGAGTTCGAGGCGCGATCGGAGCGAGTAGGATTCAACGGATATGAGTGAGAGTTATCCTCATCATCTTGGGCATTCACCTACGTGTTTGTTAGTCGTGATTCGAACGATTTCCGGGTGTCAAGGCAGTTCCGGGTCTGGGGGCAATTGAGATCAGCGGGAGGGGGGCAGGACGTACCCGTTGATAGCGCTGCGAGCTCATGGCGAGCTGAGCGGGAGTAAGGAAAGGAAACCGTATGAACGAGAAGAATGAATCAAGTCTAGGTGCAGAGAAGGGAAATGAACAAAAGGATAAGGAACAAGTGAGAGGCGAGTCGATGAGGAAGCGCCGAGAACCCTCGAAGGCAACAGGGAGTGGTCAGATCGGCGCCTTAGGCACCACCTGACAAATGCGACGTGAGTCGTCGGAGCTTCCATCGTGATTTTATCTCCGGCTTCATTAATTACTCCATTCTCCGCCATGGCCAGACCACAGGTATGTACACAGTCTGCTTCCTTGTCACAAGGCAATGAGGGCTCTGCGATCTCCCTTCCCACCGAGCAAGCAATGCTGACGACAAAATACGAGTAGAACCCGAGCGGCCTCACTACGCGCCTCACCCACCTCCTAAAACACTGGCCCGCAGATCCTGTTCGTCCAGCCTCTGTCTCCGTGAAAACCTACCTTGAACATGCTCTCGGCGACAAGACCAATGTTCCCATAAAGAAGAACCAGCCTCCTCCAAGACAACCCGTGATCTCCGAGTCTTCTGCCAACGCGCTCCAAGCACTATTAGAGAACCGCTTCGCTCGTCGTTATCCTTTGTCCCCAAAAATCCGGTTCCCAGCAAGCGATCCCGATCACTATGATAATCTCATTCGCGAATTCGAGGAGGCACCGAACCGAGATTGGTTTGGACGCTTAAAGAAACGTATACGTGGAATGGTCCGCGTGTGATCGCCACCATATACGATCTTGACGGGATTTGCGTGCCGATTTACTTTCCATTCTGCTCCACGATAGCTATGTTCGATTCTCATTTTTGCGACATGTCGGCGTTCGACATTGCATCACATGTACCAATATTCTCTGTATCACTACTCTATACCCGAAAAGAACTACAAGAGACATGATAATTTCATATTCCGACTGTTTTGCAGTCTATCGATTCATCCTTGTAGACTAACTCCGTGAAAACAACTATATGGCGTATGTACATGCCCCTGAAGGGACTCAAAATGCAAGCGCTTGGATATCATAGACCCATGAAAGGTACCCAGCTGGAAACCACTTTACAGCATGGGCTTCAAGTCATCAGCAACGGTGAAAGGAGCTTCGGTCTTAGCCTTGACCTCCTCAACAGTCACACCATCGGCAATCTCAACCAAGGTCAGGCCGTTGGTGAAGTCAACATCGAAGACACAGAGGTCAGTGATGATGCGGCTGACACAGGCCGGGCCAGTCAGAGGGAACTCGCACTGCTTGACAATCTTGGGGTTACCCTTCTTATCAGTGTGCTCCATGGTCACAACAACCTTGGTGGCAGAGGGGTTTGACACCAAGTCCATGGCACCTCCGAAGCCCTTGATCTTGCCAGGAAGCATCCAGTTAGCCAAATCACCCTTGGCGCTAACCTGCATAGCACCCAGAATAGTCAGATCAATACGGCCAGAGCGGATCATGCCGAAAGACTCATCACTGCCAAAGACTGAAGCACCAGGGTTAAGAGTAACAGTCTCTTTTCCGGCGTTGATGAGATCAGGGTCCTCCTCGCCCTTCTTGGGGTAAGGACCGAGTCCAAGAATACCGTTCTCAGATTGAAGAGTAACCTCGACAGATGGGTCCACGAAGTTAGGAGCCAGCATGGGCATACCAATTCCGAGGTTAGCGTACATGCCGTTCTTGAACTCCTTAGCGGCACGTCGCACAATACGCTCGCGCTTGTTAGCAGTATCACCCTTGCCCAGAGCAGAGGTATCAGCACCCTCCTCCCGAGCGAAAGTGTACTTCTCAATCTTCTTGTCGGTGGTGCTCTGGATCACACGCTTGACGTAGATTCCAGGCAAGTGGATAGCAGCGGGATCAATCTCGCCAGGCTCAACAATGTGCTCGGCCTCGACGATTGTCATCTTAGCATTGCGGCCCATAGCGCCGTTGAAGTTGGCAGCGGCATAACGGAACTGGCAGTTACCCAGCTTGTCGGCCTTCCAAGCCTTGACGAATGCATAGTCGCCCTTGATAGACTCTTCCATGACATAGCTCTTTCCATCAAACACCTTGACATCGCGTGGCTGGCTGTACAAAGCGACAGTGCCGTCGCTGTTATGACGTAGAGGAAGATCGCCAGTCTGCACGACCGTTCCGAAGGCTGCAGGAGTGTAGAAAGCGGGGACACCAGCACCACCAGATCGGCATCGCTCGGCAAGAGTTCCTTGGGGAGTGAGCTCGAGCTCAATTTCACCGGTAAGATACATGCGCTCGAAAGTCTTGTTCTCGCCGACGTAACTGGCGATCATCTTCTTGATCTGCTTAGACTGGAGAAGCAGGCCCAGACCGGAGCCATCCACACCGGCGTTGTTGCTAACGGCCGTAATTCCGGTGATAGATGGCTTTGCTCGAACGGCATTGATCAAAGTGTCTGGTACACCAGAAAGTCCAAATCCACCAGCCAGCAGGGTGGAGTTCGACTTCATGTCCTTAATGGCCTCCTCAGCGGATGGGAGCACCTTGTTGATCGCGGCGCGGCGGACAGAGCTGGAAAAGGTGCGCGCGAGGAATCTTTGGTGCTGTATGAGCTTGCAGTGGTTAGCTACACCTTGGAAATTCGCTTTGCGAGCCCGTGAGGGCTTTCAAGGGCCATCCTTACCTTGGCAGGGTCCGCGGAAAATTGCCGCGCAGCGCGCAGACATGTTGCTACTTGTGAAGGCATTTTGTGAGGGGGAGACCGGAAGAATCGGTTGACTAGGATGCTGCGAGCGAGAGAGCAGCAGAAAGCAGTAATGGCTCGTCGCAGACCAGGCCAGCACGCTGGTCTTATAGTTCCGAGGCGGCAAATCCTCCGCACCGGATCCCGCCACGGCACTTGACTTCCCCAGTTCCCCGCAGGCGTTGTCAATCCTTCAAATATTCATAATCGTGCTAGCTACTCGATTTTGATGGCGATGTCTTATGAAGTGAAGTGGCTATATTATATAGTATTGTATAGTCCATTTGAGCGCTTGTATGCCCTCACATTGGCTGTTTTCTCTCATTCGTACTCCCCAGCAACCGGATTCATAGCCGATCTAGTTCCGCTCCGCGGCCCGCAGAGCTGACTCAGGGAGTCACGTGCCGGTACTCGATGTCCGGCGCTAAGCCCAAAGCGATCAATGGAATTCGCTCCAGAGTTCGGCTCTTGTTTGTCTGGTTTGTCTTGTGAGGCCCATCACCTTCAAGGGTTCACGTCAAACCTGGGCCTCCTCCGAACACTGCAGTCGATCTCCGTAAGCGATAAGAGCTTTGCATTGAGTGGCCGATAGCACGCCCCACCAGTCTTGACTCTTTACTCCAATAGTGCTTAGTGCTACTGAAGGGCGTGGGATTGACATTGCTGCTCTCTGCCCCACGCTGGGTGGATCATCTCCGTCATTGCATTGCAGGCGGATGGACTCCGTACAATGAAACCAACAGTCTGCGTGCTGCCCTTGTTGACTCGCATATTTCATAATACAGAGATTTAATCTACAAGCTGGTAATAAGGCAATAGTACAAATATAAGTTCTCATTTAGTCAGGTCTCGAGGCTACTAGAGGTGGGCTTTGGAAACCCGAGTCAAGCTTCGACAGAGGCAGTATCTAGGTTCTTATAGTGGGACCAACGCGGAGATGAGTCAGGCCCCCATCCACGTCCAGGACCACCAAGATATTAAAGAAAGCGTCCCCGCACTCCTCTCTGAATCATTTTTCCAAAGGTGTAGTACCCACATTGAAATAAATCCGAGAACTGCCATGTCTGAGATTCCCTCGTTTGCGCTTCCAAAGGTAGGTCGGGACAAATACTCATGATATGCATGAAGAATCGCTAAGTCATCTTCAGTGGAATATAGCAAGCCATGCGAAGGCCAAGCTTGTCTTAGCTGGCAGTGCCACATTTTCCTTATCCATTCAAGAGATACTGCAGTTGTCGTCCGACAAACAAACCACGGCAGCTAATTTATCTCTCGACTCTTTGAAGCTATCTCTATCTGATTTCCGGGGCCACCAGGCATTGCGCGAGCAAATCGCAGAGCTTTATGATGACAGCGTCACAGCAGACGATATCGTCATCACAAACGGGACCACAGGCGCAAACTCGCTCGCCTTCCAGAGCTTGCTCAAACCAGGTGATCATGTCATCGGCATGTATCCTGCCTACACTCCACTCTTGGCGATTCCGAAGGCCATCACAGGCGTTGAGCTTTCCTACTGGTCGCTTGATCTGCAGCGTCAGGCAAAGGCAGATATTCAGAAACTTAAAGACATGATCAAACCGAATACCAAGATGATCGTTCTCAATAATCCAAACAACCCATTGGGCACTATCCTCGATCAGGGTACTCAACATGAGATTGTGGCTCTAGCCCGCGAACATGGCATCACCATCCTAGCGGACGAAATATTCCGCCCACTATTTCACAGCATCGAAGCACCTCCTTCTTTCGCAGAGCTCGGCACCAACCACGATCGTATCGTCGTTACAGGCTCAATGAGCAAATGTTGGGGCCTGTCTGGTGTTCGCGTGGGATGGATTATCGCACGCAATGCAGCCATCCACTCACAATGTCTCGACATGGGATTATACAATCTCATGGCCGTTGGAACAATGGACCAGGCGATAGCAACAGAGGCTCTGAGTGAGCGCTGTCGGTCCAAAATTTCGAGCAACCATATCGACTTGGCTCGTAAGAACCTCGATATTCTGGATTCTTTCATAAGCCAGCATTCAGAGTTCTGTCGTTGGACGAGGCCTACTGCTGGGGCTACTGGGTTCTTGCAATTCCTTCAAAACGGCGAGCCCGTGGATGACGTGGAATTCTGTCAGAAGTTGCTTGACAAAACAGGCGTTTTGCTGGCGCCTGGTAGTCTCACTTTCAGTCTATGCGGAAATAACGAATTCAAGGGATATACTCGTATACAGGTTACTGCTCCCACGGAGGTGCTGGAGGCGGGTTTGAAGATCATTGGAGAGTTTCTCAAGGGTTCCATTTAAGATCACGTACGAAATATGAACGATCGAGACATGATATAATTGAAATATTAAGGCATTTGGACGAAAACAAAGAGAGTATGAGCTGGCGTATTCCATGGATTCCATCAGCCCGAGAGCTGTCAAGCGTTTACGCGTTTGACCCAATCAAGGATTATGTGGTTTGTCTTCTCAGGTCTACCATAGAATGGCATATGACCGCAGTCCTCCAAAGCATGAAACTCAATAACCTCAGGTTTGAACGACTCTTTGGTTATTTCTTCCATCTTTCTTCCATAAATGTGCTGATCTTCGGTCCCATAAATGACTAGAAGAGGCAATCTTTCACCTGCTGAAAGCAGACTGGTATGGTTCTGCTTCCTTTGCCAGAGCAAACTTCTGACCTCGGGACTCTGCGTATCAAAAGTTAGCCAACGGCAAGTGAAATAGTGGTTCCACCAAAAGATAACAAGGTTTACCTGGGAGAGAAACAGACCGCGAAACATCCATAATGTTTCAGTTGGAAGGTCGGGTATGTTCGCAGCGCATGAATCTGCTACATCGATGACCGCTTTCGAATATTCGGAAGCATTGGTCTCAGGGTTGACCAAGATCGGGATCACGGAACCCAAAAACTCCGTGGCAATCTTGGTGAAGTCATCAATACAGGGAGGTACGCTCAAGCATACGGCGCCAGATAGGTAGTCGGGGCTGAGGTGCTCGCAGATATCCGATATCACTGTGCCTCCCCAGCTCCTACTCAAGTCAGCAGGTCTCCATGAAGCACTTTCGTCTGTTTAACATACCATCCCGCAAAGAAAGGTCTCGTGACATTGAATGCTTCACAGACTGCTTTGAAGTCATCTGCCATGGCTTCTGATGTATAGGCAGCTGCTTCCAGTGGCTTGTCACTGCGACCATGTCCGCGACCATCATATCTGATCTACTATTATTAGAAAAAGCCGTGAGACAATTCTTGCATTTTGACTTACCAGATGGAGGTTTTCACAGAGTGTGGGATCTTGGAATTGCTTGTCAAATGCCACAGTCGAAAACCCAAAGCCATGTAGAAATACTATGGCAGGTTTCGAAGTGTTGCCTGCTTCTTCAGCCCATGTCTTATAGCCATTAGCTGAAGTGACGAATCTCCCCCCTTCCGATGACATTGTCGCTAGTTTTCTCTTAATCCTGAATATCTAGATGAATTGCCATCTTTCGTTTCATTTATATTCTTGTTTTCAGGCCTATAGTTCTCCCGACTCATGGGGACTTTTATCAATTCGTCCGAAATTCAACCGATCCCCACAGCGGAGGAACCATGCCCCGACTGTATGGGACCTATGAAAGTGGGCGATTATTTCGGGTTTTGGGGCCGTTTGTGAAAACAGGAAACCATAGCTCCCAATGGCAAGACTAGCGCATAAGATCGGCGTTTTTACCTCCGACTTGACCGACAAGGACAATGTCATACCTTGACACTTTGCTGCTTACTTTATCTATAATTCCGTCTAGCAGTCGTAGATTTTATGTTATTCGTCCATGGTATCTTTCTTTATGTACACGAAATGAAATCCTCGCTCATGCAGAAACATAGAAAGACGTGGCTCATTCATGAAGAAAGAAATGCGTGTAGAAACCACCCAGAAATCAAATCGTCCTCATCATCATGACCACTTTCTTAAGACAAAACTCCATTTTCGCTCTTCTGTCAAGCCTGACTTACGAGACCTGCTGTTGAGGACTGTCTTCTGAAACGGAAACGAGCGGCTCTTTAGACGCCGACTGGTCGGCTGTCAGATCCATCTCATCGGCATCAGGCGGGTTGGTGTTGACAACATCTTCCATCGCTGATTGTGTATCATTAGCCGCGTCAGGCTGAACAATATCACGATGAACTGGGTCAACAAGTCTGTCTTTCATGTTCGAGTGGATATAAACAAGGAAGTAGGGGGTAGGTGGGTTGGTTCCGCCAGGGTTGCCAAAGATGTCGTCAAGGTTCTGCACTTTCGTCACATATTCATCGTTGTACTTGCGCCAGATGTTTTCCTTGAAATCAAAGATGTAAATCCAGTAGTGGCCGAATGACACACCGCCTCGATGTACAAAGACCGCGTAGAGAGAATATGGTATTTTATTGAAGCCTTCGAATTGGCTTGCAATTGTATACTTCAACTCCTCGGCCTTTGTGTTCAGAGCTAGGGAATATTAGTATTTCACTCCATGTATCAATTTGAGGTTTCTTACCTGGAAGTTCACTCTCCATTGCCGCGCTAGTCTTTTCGAGATCAGCTGAAAGTTGTGCCTCGGCTTCAGACCGACGAGGCTCATCATTGGTCTCGATATCCTGGCTCATTTTGTCCGTATTCTGGGTGAAATTTTGCCCTTCGCTTCCAGAGCGAGCCTCAGTGGGCTGAGTTGGATCATCAACCATATCTGTGTTTTCCGTATCTTCGGTAGGCAAAGACAAGTCGAGGTCGTCGATAGAAGCCTTTGTGCCACGGAACAGCGAAGGAAGGTCGTAGTTTTCATTGCCCTGTATATCGTCAATGATAAGACTCATTGTAACAACCAATCAATGAAAAGGTCTGGAGCATACCTGTGAAGCTTGCAACTCTGCACGACGAGCCTCAAGAGCAGCAAGTTGCTTCTTCCATTCCCAACATTTGCGACGACCCTCGACAATTTCTGGCTTGCTAGTGTCCATATAGCGGTCAAGATATATAGTTTCCAGGAGCTCAAGATGGTTTGTCGATTTATATGATCTCTTCGCGGCGTGATCGAACTGCACCCGTTGTACTTGCACTTGAAGAATTGGAGGAAGCTTGGTAATGGCACCGTACTGCTCCGCCTCTGCATTCTCAACACTAATTCTCTGAACATCAAAGGCACCGTCAATAGCAGCGTAGATATCTCTCGGCCCACCAGCTACATCAACCTTGATGTCACACCAGCGTTCTTTCTTTGATCGAGTACCAGCTTCGGCGCTAATGTAGGACCGAGTCTCGCCATAGAACCAGCTGATAAGGGTTAGATCACGCCTCAAAATTCATGTGGAGGAGAGGCTTACTCTTTGATTTGGTCTAGTTGTTCCCCATCCTCGTCGACACCGCGCGGCTTGATAGCACATTGACTTTGAAATAGCACATTGTTGATAACCTCGGTGACGTCTTGCTGTGCACCAATCTCTACCTCTTCTTTTAAGAGTTTTTGTTTGTCTATGTTCGGAGCGTTTCGGGGAGGCACAGGTGGCGGATTGCCTGGACCTGAAAGATCTGGCATTGCAGAGTCGCCATCTGTGTCATTAGCAGCTGGAGTCTGCGTCGGGCTTTCAGTTTCCTTGCTGTCAGCGACCAAGGTCCGTTCACTTTCTGCATCGCTGCTCTCCTGATCCTTTTTGACTTGAAGCAGTTCGGGGGGCTGTTTTCCATTTTCGGCAATGGGAGGTCCCAATGGGCCCAAGACTTGTGCCCCGTTGATTTCACCGAGGCCATGTGGTCTGGAAATACTGGTTGTTGATCTTCGTCGAATTGCTTCTTCATTGCCAGGACTGATTAAAGTTAACCGGGCAAGCTCTTGTGTTGGAGTCACTGAAGAGCTTGATGATGCAATCATGTCCCGGAACAAAACCCTCAGCTCGCGAAGGACTGATAAGATCAGTAAAATACCAATGATTCAACGCCTCTGCAAAACTTACACCGAAGTGAACGCTCGATCTCTTTTCCTGCCACTTTCCGAGATCCCACTTTCTTTTCCACGAGGCTTGTTGCATTTTCAAGATTCATTTGAAACTTCTCGATAGAAAGGACCATGTCCCTGTAAGGACGGATAGAAAAGTAAAACTGCAGAAGGCTGTTCAGATAGCACGTGTTTCCGATGTTTTGCAAACCGACCGGCCACTCAGTTAAATCCTGGGTTTCTTCCGTGGTGACTCCGGCCATGTTCTTCAGCATTGAGCTGTCCATTTCCTTGGCGATGATCCGTAGAGCCCGCCCATAGACATCAGACTGCCCGGGATTATCGTCTATACAAATTGTGTATGCTGCAACAACAGCGTCTTCATCGGCAGTTCGGTCTGGAATCTGGAGCATCCGGTATGCGTCGCCAATATCCATTTCTCCCAAGATCGCTTCACCAGTCTTGATGAAATGCGAAAGACCTTCTGACTGTCGAGAATCGGCGATAATTTGAACTGCTTTGTCGGCCAACGCTTTGCAAGATGGGGTATCATTGACCTTTGCTATTGGATGAGCATGCTTTTCCAGATTACTTTAAGTGACTTCCGTAACAGGAGCTCATACCTTTGTCGTGTACATCGTGGTGATAAAGTCATCAGGGGTTGATGAATCAACCCCAAGAAAGACATGTGCCTGCTCAAGCGTGGAAACACCTGTATCCAAATGTCAGCATATCGATACCTTCGATTATCATTGTTTGTCAAACTGACGATCTTCTGAGGCAGCCTTGATGCGTTCACTGCCAAGGTCCTCGCCGATTATCCATAGCTGGCGGCGGGTTTCGGTTTCCTGGGTCGTAGAGCTGAGGAAAGCATAGAACTTTCCAATGAGAGCTTCTTCATCGAAGTAAGGGTCGTTTTGTTGGAACCCAAAATACTTATACGCCTCGAGGATATCCTCGAGATCATATCTGCCCTCGGAATAAGCAGTTTGAACAGCGTTTGAGATAATCTCCCAATCTTCCCCGCCCCGCAAAGTGCCAATGGACTTGAGGCACTTTAAGTAATGTGGAGCTCGTGGGGGATCTGTAGAAACTTGGCGATGATACGAATCCACGATCAACGAGGCAGACATGTCTTCCACTGCCCCAAGATCTTCGTAAAACCTAGGATATGTTAATATATACTAGCATTTAAGGGCTGTTGTTGACTAACGGGGCGGGCGGCATCTCAAACTCATGTGCACGCTTGGATTTTGGATCTATATTTGCTGTCAGCTAAATTCCAGTAGCATTTAAGGGGAATGACGCACAGTCAGAGGCTTCCAATGCGAAATATAAATCATCTTTGGCTGAAGGCGGAAGAGGAATTACTTGCACCCCACGCTTTTCCGAAGCAGGTCGTTGATTGATGAGGGCAATCAATTCTTGAATAGCGTCATCAAGGAAGATGGAGTAGTCATCCTGGTATGGCACTGTGGCTTGCGACTCTGGTTTAGGGGGGAGCCATGCACCATCACTCTGTAAGCCACGTTAGTATATATAGGACGAAAAATATATCAAAACTATCAGGGAACAGACTTCGCGGTATTCGAAACCAAGAAAGTAGAACAAGTCCTTGCAAGGCTCGCCCATTAAGCCAAATGACACGATAAAACGTTTGTTCCCCTTGGTAATTGCTTTGCTTCGCTCTGGATCCCGGATCGAGTTATTGAGATAGAGACGTAGGTTGTCCAGAACAGTAATGGGTAGAGGCTCGCTGATACCCTCGAGGCGTTCTGGGTTAGCTGCAATTGTGGCGGCCGCGCGCTTCTGCACCAAGGTTGGATTCGTTAAGAGCTCCGTGAATTCTTCTTTAAGTAGTGGTGATGTGGAACGCAATGATACCATCGCAGAGCATGACGGATGAGAGCATTGATAGTGAAAGGTCTCTGCTGTCTGACCAGTTGCCATTACTTCTTCATCTGTCCACGTCCCTTTTTGTCTACCAGATTTGTACACAAGGTGATGGACGTGGGTCTGCGGACCCTGTGTTGCTGGAGTGGTGGCATTCGTGTAATTCACGACTATTTGGAGATGTCTGCGGCATTTCGAACAGATCGCGGAGACCTTGGACATGCCCAATCTGCGGGGTTGGTTCGACTGGGCGAGCTGTGTCTGGTTTGTCTTGGTGACATAGTTATGGTGGCATGCATCGCCAGAGATGTATTCCATAGGACCGTCATACTTGTCTGGGTATACGGGAGGGGCGTTCGCAAGAAGATTGACACCGGTAGGTGGAGGATACGCGGGATCGTACACCTGTAGATCTTCTAATAGCCGGGGTGCCGTTTTTCCTGAGTCGACATGATTAGTCAAGTTCTCGATGGCCTTGCTCACAGGATATGCTAATCAACAACATACCAGCCTTGTGTGTGTGCGCCATGAGAGCGGTTTCGGCCCTTTGAAGGCTAGTTGAACAAGAAATGGTGAAATTCGGCTCAAACAGGCGTCAAACAGAGGTGGGAAGATCCCAAGGGCAATCGACCCATGGGATCTAGCAATATCAGACTGTACAGGGCGAGGCAGCCGATCCGAAGTGTGACGGAATGCTGCTGGCGGAGATATAGCGGGGAGCCCTCCGCACTGGGCGCCCGTAGGGGGCAAGCTAAAAGCTGATGTTTTAGCTGCAGTAAAGCTTTTGAAGCTGCAAAGAAGCTTATCACACGATAAGAGGGATCTCTATAATGTCAGAAATGCGTGTCTCAGAAGCAAATAGTATGTCGAGGGTCACTCCATGCCTTGGCAAGGCGAAGGTCACTGTATGGTATAAGGCGGTGAGGTGTCGTGGAGGACAAAAGGCGGCATAATCTGGGCTAGAAATGGTAAGCGGTGGGTCTCAGCAAAACGTATCCAAAATCCCGTCTTCAACCTCACGCCCGTTCATCCCGCAGTTCTGTCGTTAATTAAGCCCACCATGGCACACCACGCCGAGGAGCACAGCTATCACCCCAAGGATGCTGTTACAGCAGCCATCAAGGCCACTGCCATGACTGGTGGTGTCGGACTTTTCGCCTCAGCAGTCCAGAACACCCTTGTCAGACGCAATGTCGGACCGCTCGCCATTTTCACTCGCACCGGAAGCACTATTAGCATTCTCGGTACGCAAATTGTTCAATTGAGATTGTGGAAGATTTTATACTGACAATTCGCTAGCTGCGATGGGTGGAACCTACGAATTCATCAAGACTGCCTCGGCCAACCTTCGAGAGACTGAGGATCCCTGGAACCACGCGCTTGGTGGTTTCTTCTCCGGTTCCATTCTCGGCATGAAATGTAAGAATATCTTGCTGCATATTTAAGACTAGAAACGCTTTTTGGGGCGCCAATGGCTAACAGCCCTGCAATACAGTCCGCACTTTCCCTGCTGTCCTGAAGTACGGTGTCGGTCTCTCGGTCGCCATGTACGCTTTCGAATACACCGGTGGATCTCTTTTCGGATACAAGAAGGATCCTGAGGAAGATGAGTTTGAGCGTCGCCAGAAGCTGCGCAAGGCATTCCAGACCCCGGCAGAGCAGACCTTTGCCGAGCTCGGCGAGGGACGTGGTAAGTTGGGCTTTATTCCGCATCAATTGGATTACAGAGGTCGCTAATATAATATTTAGGAATTTATGGACCTAACTACGAGGAGCGTCGCGCCCAGAGAATTAAGGAAACATACGGCATCGAAGTGCCCACAGGCCAAGTGCCAGCCTCATAAGCTTTCAGCAAGTCTGATAGCTTGGCCTTACTTTTATTTTCTCACTGGTCGCGTTGTGTAAATTATCCCCCTTGATCATGGTAGTCTCTCTATAGCATACCGGACTTGTCAATCCGATTTCATTTCTTCAGTTAATTCAAGGTGACGTAGGGTATAGCTCTTATCTGACCACTGGCACGGCTTCTCAGGATTTTGAGAATCGACAATGCGCTTGGAGCTCTTTAGCTGGTATTATGAAGTTAGATATTGGCTTTCTGGAGTAAGAAGTTGTCGCATAATGTATTAATTTGTACGGAGTAGATTGGAGGTAATCGTGGAGGTGGACGTGGGATGAGCGGAGCGCGGAGAGGGGTCGAAGTCCGGGCCAATGATGAAGCAGGTATATCAAACCGCGAACATGCAGCAAATGCTCCTTTGATGCTGCTTCTTTCCATCTGCGCAATCTATGCAAGTGATACCTGCATCTACAGGACACTTTCCCAATAACATGCACCCGATCCTCGGTCAAAATTCTGCGTCATCTCCAACTACTATTGACTGGAGCTTGGCTGAACATGACATCAAATCAGATGTCTGAGCGTATGTCGGCTATACTCGACTACCGTGGAAAGCAGCATATTTAAGTTCGAGAGAAACCTTCAGCTACCTCGATCGCCTCAAGGCTTTGTCCTGATTGCGCCGCGAACCGGCTATCCAAGCTCTTCAGTGGCCCGAAGCGGCACTCCCGACGCCATCACGACGTTGCAGGAACCACAGAGCACTGGATGCTACTCGGATCAACGGAGCAGATATTGGGCATGGTAGCAGAGGAGCTTGGCCGATATCATCAACTTCATCGCAGCTTGCCTTAAATACTCACGTCATGTAATTCACGAGGGGGCCGATCACCTCCTAATCGGAGACTCCCCCTTTTGCCCATTGAAGGGCGTGGATGGCGCTAAGAACGAACTACGCCACAGATCGTGCGAATCATTAGCTTGGCAGAACCACTCTGCCCAAGCCACGGCCCCCCTAATAAAAACAGGCAGCCACATTGATCGGGACTCGGGATCGACTGCTGTACGAACCCCCTTTTCGGCCCAACTTATACAAGTATTCTGGTGGCTGTAGTACTCAAGGCCAGGAACCGGTACTGCTGTAGCATACCTCCTGCAGAACCAGTTATTTCATCACGCCCAAATCAAAATCCCAGTCTCCCCAGATTCAGGTTTTCTCCGGGGCTCATTTCCGAAATGCAATACGTCAACCATCGCGATCGGAGAGTAATCAATTAGCTTTGGAACGTCGTTCTCCCCTCTTTGGCGCTGCCGGGGGACCCGAGGCGAACAGCATTTCCCTGGTGCTGCAGCACATCCCCTCTCGTAGACGTCATTGCCACCCCCAACTTCATTTACAAGTAAATCCCCTGAGCGCTTCGTTACGCTCGTAGCCTGTGCATTGCTAGGTTCTCACTAGACCGAGTTAATAGTTTTCGTGGTGGGGGCCCTCTCGATCCCAAGGGCTAAAGAGCATATCACTCCCCGCGAATCCAGCGCAGCTACGCAGCCCAAGCTAAGCCTACTCCAGCCTACTTTGTGCCCGTCCGCTGCGTAACGCTGGGTAACCAAAAAACCGCGCCATCGGCCCCCCTCCCTGGCCCTGGAATAACTTCCTTGCTCTTCTCCCCTCCTACCTCAAGACTCTTCCCTTGTCGCTGCCGCTGTTTACCTGTTCTTTGATCTTGTACTCGTGATACCCCTTACTGCTCACTGCAGACGATCCCCATACTCTCCCCCCGAACCTCCCACGTTTCCATCATGGCGATGGCCGCTCGGCCACAAACGCCCGTGCAGGATGCATACTCGTTTTCGCAAGGCCGTGAACCGTCGCTGTTGAGTCGCGGATATGGTACCGTCCGCTCCTCGTCTCGACCGAGCTCCTACGCCGGCGGTTCTGCGTTCCACCACGGTTACGGTGGTCTCGGAGGTCTCGAGCCCGCGCAGATCCCCCAGAACCCGAGATTCAAAGAGGACTTCGACGCTGCCAGCCGTCGCAGCTCCATTCTCCTGGACGGCCCGTCTGCGCCGGGTCTGCAGCGCTCGGCGTCGACAGGCTCCCCAGCTCGGTCTTCTTCCGCTGCTCTGCCAACAAGAAGCGGCACTCTAAAGAAAAAGCCCTCTTTGAGCAAGAGAGGAAGCTTGCGACGCAATGGGAGCCGGCGATCTGTGCGTGCTGGAAGTGTGAAGAGCCTTAGTCTCGGCGATCGCGAGAAGTACAACGACGAGGATTTGAACAGCGCATTTGTGGTGCCAATTCCTACAACTGGCAATCCTACCGAGGCACTTGCGAATCGGTTCCAAGGTAAGTTGCGGAATTGCAGCCGACCAACCTGAAGCTTTTCGAGTACTAATATGACATGTGATAGCTTGGCGCAAGATCCTGAAAGACCTCGTTGTGTTCTTCAAGGAAGTCCAGAAATCTTATGAGACTCGATCGAAGCTTTTCCTGTCCGCCTCTAACGTCATTGGTAACCAATCGTTCCCCGCTGCATTCCTCCAATCTGGTGGTCTGTCAGATGCGACTGAAATTCTACGAGACTTCCACCGACAAGGATATAACGAGGCCAACAAGGCCGTGGAGGTTGAGATCGAAGTGATCAGCCAATTGACCGGGCTGAGGAGTGATTTGCAGAAGAAGACAAAGGAGATCAAGAATCTTTCGGGCGACTTCAAGAACACCGTGGAGAAGGAGATCGATGGCACGCGCAAGGCAGTCCGCAACTTGCACGAGTCCCTGGGCCTTGTTGACAACGATCCGTCCGCGACATCTGGCAAGGGTGATCCATTTTTGATGCGCCTGAGCGTCGAGCGCCAAGTCGAGAAGCAAATCGAGGAGGAGAACTACCTGCACCGCGCATACCTCAACCTTGAGAACTCCGGGCGAGAATTGGAGTCAATCGTTGTCAGCGAGATCCAGAAGGCCTACAATGCTTATGCCAGCATTCTGAAGCGTGAGGCGGACGAGGCCTACGACACTGTCGAGAAGCTCAGAGTGGGCCCGATCTCAATGCCCCAAGACCACGAGTGGAATGCGTTTGTCTCCAATACCGATGAGCTAGTCGACCCCCGGATCCCTCTGCGGAACGTAGAGAGCATCACCTACTCCGGAAAGGATCACCCCGCCGCGGCGGAGGTACGCGCCGGTATGCTCGAGCGCAAGAGCAAGTACCTGAAGAGCTATACACCTGGGTGGTACGTTTTGTCACCGACGCATCTGCACGAGTTCAAATCTGCAGATCAGGTTGCTTGGCAGACTCCTGTGATGTCACTTTACCTTCCAGAGCAGAAGCTTGGATCGCACTCCAATGAAGATTCAAGCTCTCACAAGTTTATGCTCAAGGGTCGCCAAACCGGTGCTATGCACCGTGGGCACTCATGGGTGTTCCGCGCTGAGTCTCACGAGACCATGATGGCATGGTACGAGGATATCGAAAGCTTGATCAACAAGACGGGCGAGGCTCGCAATGCTTTCGTCAGAAGTACCTCGATCAGACGGCATGGACGAACGGTGAGCGGCATGTCCGCTAATGCTGAGCTGGAGGATGATGAGGCAGATCAAACTCCCTACTCTGCCGGCTCTGCCGTCATGGCTCCAGGCACATCTCAAAGCAATGGAGCAGAACAACGACCAATGACTGCTAATCGTCAGCCTGGTGGAGTTTTCCCCAGCGATGTCCAAATTGATCGACACTCAGGAGCCCCACTTTCACCATCCAGTGGTGCCAGTTCATCAGCGAATGTCGTCGCTGCCGCTTCGTCCTACCCAGACGGGGAATCAGCTCCATCCCGGTTTTACGGCGGCCTTGGCTCGGAAGTCGAGTCGGGTCAGGCTCCTAGTGAAAGTCCTGCAGATGCATCACGGGCTCCCATGATTCGACACGATAGCTACTATGGACAATGGATTGGCCCAGCTGCCATTGTGGCAAAGCAGAAGGAGGCAGCCCAAGCCGATTCCATGAACGGGAATGAACGGGGTATCCGCTCAGATAACGGTGGCACTGTAGATGGCGCTATTGTCGCCAATGGACCCAACACAACCCGCCCTGATGCCTCTACATCTTCTCCAGTGGCTCGTCGTGAGAGTACTTCCACTGCACCGACAAACACAAATATCACCGACTACACAAACAACACCAAGGCCACATCTCTGGACGGGACCCCAGAGTCCGGTGATGCGGGGCTTGTGCGGCCAGTGCCCCTCGAGGATGGATTTGGCGGCAAGGGAGCCACGGACGCCACGGCGGGCCCTGACATGAACCGGCCGAAGCATGACAGCGTGACTATCGACATGCACTTCCCCGGCCAGTTCCCACCCAACAACGTGGCTGTCTAAGACCACACACTTCTTCACCGACTTCACCTGATTTTCCTACATTTACCTCCATCTTTTCCACTTTCTTTTCACCTTTCATTATTCTCTTTCCTGCTTCCTACGCCGCGTTACATGATTTTCTTGTATATGTTTCACTCACTCTCATCCTTTTCATCTTTATACAACACGACTATTGAGGCGTTTTGGTCCTTCGTTTGGGCTGTCTCTTACACTGCAGCCACGGTATTCCCAAGCTTTCCAAGGTTCGTTTCGGGTGAGGCGCATCGGACTGAATATCACCCAACCTTTCTTTCTTGTGTAATTAATTGATTCCCTGGGTGCTGAGCACCCGCGCTTTCGTTAGACGAGTCTCTGGACTATTACTATGAGAGAATTCATTTTAGAGCTGCCAATTCAACAGGTTTCCTGTATCAATGGATGTTCATAGTATACGCAGTAGTGTCCAGGTATGCCCCTGGAGATTATCCGATATCCGAACTTCTAGTCAGTCCTTCCTGGTATAGAAGGCCGGGGCATTGTGTCTGCTGGGCGTGGCATTTGATGGAGTGACGGGAATACGAACATCCACCAGTCACAAGTGCATGTGTGAAAGGCCACACTAAGCAGGCCAGACTGTGATGAAAGCCCGATTTGGACTAATTCGCAATAAAGATGGACATCTGATGTATAGTCCTTACCTGGGTTCCCAACTGATACTACGGCCGATATCTACTTCCACAGGCCGGGACTAGCGATTAGCTCCCCCGAGGTACCTGAAGTACCCGAAGGACCTGGGGATAGACCATAGCTCATACTCCTATAGTCCTAATCTCCCCGCGCACTGGGCGGTGGGGGCGAGAGCATCAATCAAGTTCCAGACTCAACCATCTCCAACCTCATCTTCTCCTTCTTCCCGCTTTTGGTTCCTCCCTCTGTACCACTTCGAGTTGCTCCAATATGGGTGGGTTCCCCCTGCACCTCTGCACCTACCACTTTCCCCTGTTTCGTATCTTGTATTACTGCTTGTCCCCTACATTCTCAGCTCCTCTCGGCCATTCCAGCCTGGCCGCCCAATCACCGTTTGGCGCAGCCCCCGGACCAGTGAACCTTGACGCCTGATCCTTTCCTTCTCTTCCCCTCCCCGCTCTCTTCCCTTCTTTTCCTCCCCTCCAAGTCTTTCCTCCCTCCCCCCCTTATTGTTCTATTTAGCTAAATCTATCCTTCCCTCCCCGAAACAGCGGACGTGTATCGCCCCTATCAAGTGAGTTTCCTTTTTTTTTCTATTTGTTTTTTTACTATTTCGCTTCACGATGCCTTCTGTCGCGTCGCAATCGATGCTGTCGTCGCCTATCGATGGTCAGTGCGGGGGCGGAAGCTCCCCTATCCACCGCAGAAGCTTCCGATGATGGGCCCGGTCTGGGGGAAAAGAAAAACATCTTCTGGACTGTCCATGGTCACGCAAAGACGCCTCCCATTGCATTTGTTTTAATTTCCCTTCTGTGTGCGCAACAAACAAAGAGCGCTCCCGCGTCCTCCGGGGGTCCTCGATTCGCATAGCCTCAGCTGGTCACCTGATCGATCGCCCCGTTCTACTTCTTTCCGGGCTCCACTCTTGGAACATTCACCGCGGCCCTCCACTTTCTTCTTCCGCCCCCTTCATCTTTGTCCTATCTTGGGTCTTTCCCCTCATCCCCTCCACCTTCGATCGCATTGTCTTTTCTATTTCCTCGCTTCTTATTGTCATTATGTCTTCCGATTACCCCACTGATTACCCCCAGCGTGAGAGGTCCCGATCGCCCCGTCGCCGTTCTTCGCGCAGTCCTCGACGTACCCGTCGCTCGTACTCGCCGCGCAGTCGCTCTCGCAGCCGTGACGACTACCGTCGCAACGACCGCCGTTCACGATCACCCCTGAGTGCTTCTGGTCCTGGTGGTCCTTCGGGCTCCCCCTACGGAGGACGCAGTGGTTACGCGCCTGGCAGAGGCTTTGAAGATCGCGCCGATCACGTCGCCAAGAAAGAAAACATGATGCAATCCGTTCGCGACTCATCCCAGCAAGACCGTCGCGTCTATGTGGGCAACTTGTCATACGATGTCAAGTGGCATCATCTCAAAGATTTTATGAGACAGGGTGAGCTAGGATCGACTCTTGTCCGGGGGGTGATTTGATAAGTGTTTGGAGTTGGATTGAAACTGACCGTTGGTCTTTGGGTCGCGCCTTACAGCTGGAGAAGTTCTCTTTGCCGATGTATTACTTCTTCCAAATGGAATGTCGAAGGTGGGCGCCTATGTGTAGAGTGGCTGGTTCCTTTCTACTCCCTGATTTTTCGTGGTTTTGTTTCTGGTTTTCTTGCATGGACTGTTGGGTTGACGGGCTGGGCCTGGCCGTCCGGTTATTGTAGGGATGCGGGTAAGTCCGAAAACTTCAATGCGCAAGGCAATCGCTAACACGTCCCAGGATTGTGGAATACGCAACGAGGGATCAAGCACAAAACGCCGTCAACACTCTCAGCAACCAAAACTTGATGGGCCGTCTCGTATATGTGCGCGAGGTACGCAAATATTCATGGAAAGAGCATTGAAAATCAGCAATGCTAATCTCCATTCGCGCAGGACCGTGAGGCCGAACCTCGATTCATCGGCGGACCCCAACGAGGGGACTTCGGAGGTGGAGGCCGCGGCGGCTTCGGTGGTGGATATGGAGGCGGTCCAGGAGGAGGTGCTCCTGGCCGTCAACTTTATGTCTCCAACGTTTGTTGCCCTCATTCCCCTAATTCACTAATTGTGTTTCGCCAGGCATTGTTAACAAGTCAATCTAGCTGCCTTTTAACGTGGGTTGGCAGGACTTGAAGGATCTTTTCCGTCAAGCTGGTAAGTGCATGTTTGGCTTCTAACAATATCGTCGCCAAGCTCCTTCTCTTTTGTGAGCGCTTGGTGAGTTGACTTAAATTCCCTTTTCCAGCCCAGCAGGGTGCAGTTATTCGCGCCGATGTGCACACCGACCCCACCGGCCGTCCCAAGGGCTCCGGTATCGTCGCTTTCGAGTCTCCTGACGATGCCCGTAACGCCATCAACCAATTCAACGGATACGAGTGGCAGGGACGTCCTTTGGAGGTCCGTGAGGACCGCTTCGCTGGTGGTGGTGGCGGTGGTGGTTTCGGTGGCCGCGGCGGCTTCGGAGGTGGCTTCGGTGCCCGTGGAGGCGGCTTCGGTGGTAGAGGAGGCTTTGGAGGAGGCCGTGGAGGTTTCGGTGGAGGCTATGGTGGCCGCGGCGGCTTCGGCGGTCCTGGCGGCGGTCCTGGCTTCGGTGGCCCCGGCGGTTTCGACCAACCTCCTGCTCCATCAGGCCCACCAAACCCTTTCACCGACTATGCTACGTCCGGTGGTGACAAGAGCGCTGTTATATATGTGCGCAACGTAAGTTCTCGAGACAAATCCCTTGTGTTTTCTGTGGCTAATTTACGCAGCTGCCTTGGTCCACCTGTAATGAGGATCTGATCGACCTGTTCTCGACAATCGGCAAGGTTGAGAAGGCTGAGATCCAGTACGAGGTCAACGGCCGCTCTCGCGGCACTGGAGTTGTGGAATTTGATTCCCCCGACACCGCCGAGACTGGTATTTCCAAGTTCACCGGCTACCAGTATGGTGGCCGTCCTCTTGGCATCACCTTCGTCAAGTACGTCAACGCTGGGCCTGGCCCAGAGATGATGGATACTGCTGAGCCTCCAGCAAGCATCCAGGACCAGATGATGTAGAGCTGGACTTTTGATTTCAAAAGTGCCAGCTTGTTCTTTTAGGGGATGTAGGAGCTGTTATCTTCTTGTTCTCTCCACTTTGCTTTTTCTTCAATGATTCCCTTTTATGCCGCAGTCAAAAACCTGGTTCGGGTCTGTTTCTAGAATGGAAGTCTGTACTCGTGTGGATCCCGAGTACGCTCGTGATAACACTTGGGTGACATGCTGTTAGCCTGAAAGCAATTCATGACCGCTTCCGACAACTTTTCATTGTAAACAGTTAGCAAAAGGGCAGTATACTTCAAATGTTAGCACTCCTGCGCACTGAGCTGCTGGGCTTGAAGAACCTATACGAACCTCGTGTGGAGAACATCTCGCAGACTAAGCATGTTCATACGTATACACTCAACATTTGTGATAACTCTTAGATGATGCCTACTACCTTCCGATGCTCTAACATATGGAGATTTGAATTATATCGCGTCAATTCCATTCATTTAGTTAGTTCTTTGCATTCTCAGATCTATAAGAACCAAACAGTAAGTGCTGTCGGCAGCCGCGCCGCCCCACCGAACCGTGCACCCTCCGACTTTAATCCTCCAACTTCCGGCGATCATCACCTCACCAACCCTCACAATGGCTTCAATCGCCCGCCTTGCTCCGCTATCCCGGCGCACAATCGCTCACACCTTCCGTACAATCCCAAGCGCACTCCGTTCCCTCTCCACAACCCCTCTCCAACCAACATCCGCGCTCGCCAACCGGTCATCACCGCTCAAGCCCCGACTTCAACAAACCACCTCAAACCACCAATACCACTCCTCTCTGCACCCCCGCCTCCCTCCACACGAATACACAAATAGCCAAACTGCAATCCTCAGCGCAGCCCTCAACCATGTGGCCGAGCACGGCTTCACACTATCAGCCCTCACCCTCGGCGCCCACGACGCAGGCTTCCTAGACGTCTCCGTCCAGCTACTCCCACGCGGCGAATTCGATCTCATCCTCTTCTACCTCGCCAGCCGACGAGGTCTTCTCCGCGCAAAAGTAGAAGAAGCAGCACTCTTCACTCGCGCAGCTGCTGAGCGCTCTATCGCACCACAAGACCTCTCTATCGACGACAAAGTCCGCATTCTTATTCTCGAGCGTCTCTACCTGAATAAAGAAATTAAGGAGCATTGGCAGGATGCTCTTGCTCAGATGTCGTTGCTAGGCAATATCCCGCTCTCGCTTGCGGAGCTGCATGCTTTATCTAACGATATCTTAACTCTGGCTGGGGACGCCTCGGTCGATGCATCTTGGTATACGCGGCGCGCGGCTGTAGCGGGTATCTATGCGAGTGCGGAGGTGGTTATGACTAGGGATCCAACGGAAAATCTTCGAGAGACGGAGGAATTTGTTGCTAGGCGGTTCGAGGATAAGGAGGCGTTGAAGTTGAAGATTGATGCTGTTTCGCAGTGTGCTTCGTTCTGGGGGGATTCGATTCTGGGGGTTTCAAGGAGCTTTGGGTTGAAGATTTAGTCTTCCTTGGTCCTTCTTTTATTTCAGTGTCGGCATTTTGTTATCCAATAGCTGTAACTTGCTTCTTGCAGGTGATATTGTATTTCTATTTGGATTTCAGCGCATACCATCTCTAATTGATTTCTTTACTAGCCCTTGGCTTTACTTTTATATGTAGCATGTAAAAGACTCTATTTTAGTATAATTGATACCTTGGCAAACACTCTTTCTTCAGGTCGTTCTACAGTGAGCATGTCTTTCGTTTATCAACCCGAGTCCAATGAGAGCACAGATCTACAAGACGATCCATTATAGTCAACAAAGCTGACCACCATTTAAATGATACCAAATTACTATCATCAATGCATAGATACGTTCTTCAAAGCCTCTTCCACGCTCACAGGCGCCCCATTTCCTTCCGCGTGTTCATGCTCACCAGGAGCTAATAATGTAGGAGAGGTCGGCGAGGTCGGCGAGAAAGGGTCCTTCAACTCCGAGCTTGGGGGAGGGTGAGCGGCTGCTGGCGTATTTATAGACGGCAAGGCAGTCTCAGCAACGATATCAACTTCGTCATATTGAGTACCTCCACTACCGCTGCTACCCTTGCTTTCGATTGAGTCTGTCGCTGTATGCTGTGCCTTGCCGCGGGCCCAACGCCGAGTTTTCGGAGGGAGTGGCTTGACGCCATGCTTCCCTGATGTGGGCATTGACGGCGTCGGCGAAGGAATTGGTCGATGCTGGCTTGGAGACGGTGTGGTATGACTCGAGCGTCGTGGTGGTGGGAGAGCTGGGGGTGGGTTTGAGGCGGAGCGGCGTGCATGGCCGGGGACTGGAGGAACGAGATGCGACGAGGTGTTGGGATTGGAGTCGCGACGATCTCTTGACGGGCCTAGGGATGGGGATGTGGTGGCTTGTGCGTGGCTTGCAGAGACTGGGCTGACTTCGACGCCTTCAGGAATAGCGCTCCGCTCGCCGTCATCGACTGTGAGACGCCGACCTCGCCAGCGGCGGGCTTTCGGCGGCTCGGGCTTGATTTTAGGTGGCCGGGTGCCTGGGGCTTGTTCGGTGATGTCTGGTACATTATGGCCGTCTCTGCGACTTGGTGTAATGATGCCTGGTTTCTCATGCTGGGCTGCCACAGCCTGAACACTGAGAGATGACGATGTTGCAGGCTCAAGGTGCATGCCTAAATGTGCCACTGCGCTCATCTTTCGTCGGGATTCTGGAGCTTCAGATGAAGCACGTGAATCCATTGAGTCCATTCGAGTAGGAGACACAGCACCTGGCGAATCAGGAATAGTACTTGACCGTGAGAGGGATTGAACTGCATCAAGTGGCTCTCCCATCTCAAGAGGTGAGTCTTTTTGGGCGGTCTCTTCAAGCACTGTATCGATAGTCGTGGTCACTGCCAATGTAGGAGTATCAAGCGTATCTGGATTCTCAACATCGCGCAGCCAGTCCACCGTCGCGCATCTCCCAACGAGACGTCTTGTAGTTTCATCGACTTCTTCAAAATGGAGCATTTTCTCTTTTTCAGAGTCATTTCCATATGATATCTGACCCCGCACAAGGAGGTTCAACAACTTTCTAAGCTCCTCGCGCTTATAGTGTGGCGGGTTCCTGAGCTGTGTGTGTGCTAACAGTGGATATAAAACGCGCAGATAAGTATGGCGGAGTGCCGACGCTTCTTCCGGGAGATCAAGCAAATTCCGAATCAGAATATCAACCAACACATGGAGATCGTTGGTGAAGAAGTATTCATATGTGCTTGGGGTGGTGAAAACAAGGTAGAGTAACTTCAGTGTCAGAAGCTGTAAAGATGTTTCCGCTTTTACAACTTAGCTGTGTCCCATACTTAAACACGATGTTTGGCGACTTACCTTCGCGGTTGATCAGCAAAATGATGTTCTCGCCGAAGGTCTTGTACGAGCCGCCATATACCGTCAAGACCTTGATTACCTTGTTCGTTAATTTATTGGAGGCAGGCCCATCAACGGGATCATGAGCTGATATCATGAATTGCTCATTCAAAACAAGCTGCAAACATCAGTCTCCACGAGCTACAGAGCAAAGAGGAAAGAAAACTCACCAATACCCGAATCACAGGATAGTGATAAGGATCGGTCACATCGTAAGACAGATCTTCAATGATATCAAAAAGGCAACGGATGAAATCGTCATCCACAAGAACTATCTCACAGTCAATACCGGTCGCGCATATATGAGGAAGAAGCATACCCATGTCCTCGATTTTCACTCGCTGAATTCTGGAAATCTCATATAGCAAGTCCATAAACAGACGGTGTAGCCCTGGCCCGCCCTCCATTTCATCCTTCCTGATTGTCTGAATCAGCTCCAGCAGCCTCGCAAAGACCCCCTCCTCATTCATCATCTGCAGAGCCACTTCATTTTGGCGACCGTCAAACAATAGGAACGACGCGATCATGTGTAGCGTATTCGGGTCATCCTCCTATTCAATAAATCCCATTAGCAAAGGCTCCTCCGGACAACTCCCGCGACGCGGTGCGTTTGTGTAGGCCTACCTGCAAAAGACCGTAAACGATCTGCCTCCGAACATAATCGCCATGCCCCGAGAAGATATCCGACACAAAGAGTTTATACGAGCATTGCGAAATATCCCAATCCGATCGAAGGAATTCATCTGTCCAGTCGAACCCGTCAGTCACCGCCAAAAACCAAGCTGACGCCGCAGACCACTCAGCGAAGGGGCAGGCAGATTGTCACCTTTATGCGCAGCAGTAAGGCTCAGATACGCCCGGAGGGCATCGTCGATCTCATCCTCGGACTCGCAGGGCTTGGAGACTATATCTTCGAGTTCTGCGCGGCGTTAATTGGGGTTCAGCGCGTGGGAGGGGGATCGTCGAAGGCCCAAAGAAAACAGCCAAACAGTGGGGACCGACGAGGATCACGTACCATTCCAGAACTGCTCGGGCTCCGAGGCCTCGTGCTCCATTTCCCGAGCTCGAACTGCGTCTTCGAAGGAGGCGTATCAGAACACTCATGCCGTGCTCTGTCTTGGAGGTTGGAGATGCGGAATGTCTTGGAGGCGGGGAACAGTGCAAGTCCGTTCCACTGCGGGTCCAAAAAAACTACAAATATACCTGATACCGTCATCCGCACCGCCGCTACAGCCTTGCGGGTTCTACGGGGATTACTTGTTTGCAGGTGGGATTACCGAATTGTGAACAAAGAAAGAATATATGCAATTTTTGCTGGTATCACTATGCAGACATCAAAACAACCGGTCCTCAATACGTGGTCTACTGTGGGCGCATAAACGGGTGCGCTTCGGTGTTCCTAGGGAGCGTTAGCGTTGGGGCCAGGACAAGGCCAAGAACGACTAGAGTCACTTACAAAACGTATTTATCCAAATCAACCACACTAGGGTCACTGAAGAGAAGATAGAAGTACTTCAGTGTCTCAGCGAGCCAGAAAGACTCCATGGTGTCCTTTTGGATGGGCTTCGAAGACATGACATCCAAGATAGCAGAGTTAGCCAGCTCTGTTCGAGTATACTTGGCGATAGCCTGGAACATCTTCCAGCCCTTCTGTCGCCAGGCCTCGTCACCAGTTAATCGGTACATGATGAATACCGACTCGATGGCCTCTGGGCGAAGAAGGTATTCGGGTGAAGCGATGCTCACCATGCCTGGAGGAGGCAGCGGGACATCTGAGTGATCAGAAGGCAACTGAGCTCCATTAGGAGAGCCCTGGAGGATTCCTCCAGGCGGCGCCCGGCGGTGGATTGCGCCGGTGGGACTTGGCCGAGCGGTTGCTGAAGAGCTAGCAACGCTGCTCATGCTAGAGAGAGCTCGGTAATCGTCGAAAACATCGCGCTTAGAGCCGAGATCACTGTCGTGGGGGTTTGTAGATCCGGGCATGGGAAGAGGAACGCCGGGAGCTTCACCGGCGCCAGCGTCCTGTGGCTTCAGATCGTTGTTCATCTTAACGCGCTGGCCGTATGCGCTCTCGCCGTTTCGAAATTGTGCCTTGTCAGGCTCATATGTGATATGGCTAAATTTCTGTGCCTCTTTCAAGTAGCGGGCTTCGTCCCATTCGCAAGATCTCTCCTTGTCGCAAGGCAGAACACGGAAGTGTTCAGGCATGATGCCAGTGGTGGTTGATTCGTAAGCCCATACGCAGCCATCAGTCAACTTGGCAGCGAGATCCATATCGCTATCGAGACCAAAGGCCTTGGCGCCAACGGCTACCATACCTCCGATGAAACATGTAAGATGGTGACCCTCATAGATCAACTTGGTAGAGAGATCGGTAGTCTTCTTTGAAGTATCAATGCCACTTGTCGAAGCAACAAACCGGATGTCGCGGTGACCCTTAATCATTGGCTTGAACAAGAGGTTTTTGCGAATGGCATCGATCGCCTTAGTGTACATAGACTTATACTGAGTGTTCTGCCCACCGAGCAGCATGTATTCCTTTGGCAGATATTCGTAGGTCGAGTCTGCCATGGCTCCCAAAGTGTACTTGTTGTCGCGCCAAGCGGTGGGGAGCATCAAGCCGCTGTCACATTTTTGGTCTTCGACTTCCAAGCTGGCGTCAGTCAGGCTTGCGCTGCTGCTGCTACCGCTGCTGCCATAGGTGCTCTTCTGATAGTTGGCGGGCTCGGAGTCTGCTTCTGTAAACCCCAGCTCTGCGTCACGAGAGACCAGCTTCAGGTAGCTTCGCAGATCCGTTGGTGCAGCATAAGGCTTGTGTTGCACTGATGTGGCGGTCACGTTGTCATCCTTGGTAGGAGTTTTGCTCTGAACAGGTTCATAGTCACGGGACTCTCCCTGGACAGGCTCTGCTTGAATGGGGGCAAGGGTACCATGCTTGGCTGTCGTCGGCACATTTGACTTAGTGTGATAATGAGCACATCCCTGCGCGTTGACCATCATTGGCCACAATCCAGGGATCGTGGTTCCATCTTGCATGCTCTCCAATTGGTTGGTGATACGCGCAACAGCATCGTAGTATTTATCTTGCTTGGTCAACTGAGCCAAGCGAGTGAATTCCAAGGTAAGAGATCCAATCTCTGCCAATGCAGCCTTCGACGAAGCTCTGTGGGGGCGAGCAACATGCTCACTGCGAATAATTAGCAAAGTACATAACTGAAGATATTTGTGTCAAAACTCACGGAGACCAACGGTAGTACAAAACAGGCATACGGTTTGGAGTGTCGAACGCGCCAATCACAATCTCAGCGAGTTCCTGGGCCTTTTCCAAAAGAACCGAGTATCGCTGTCCAGAAATATCATAGGCACCCAACAAGCCACCCACGTAGCGGATAACAGTCTCGAACACAGGGATATTCTCGCGCGCAGATGTCGTGAAATCAATCTTCTTCACCATATCCACCGCCTCAGAGAATTCCTCCTTCAGCTCCATAATCCAAAGAGTATCAAGTGCGTCGACCAAAGTAGCACCCCAGCCATTGAACGGGTCCTCGACAGACGATGATATCGGTCGCACCTCGTCATGTCCAAAGGCCACCTTCTTATATCCAGCCCAAGCATGGTTGAATTCGGCCTTGATGGCGCTCAATTGCTGCAAACGCTCCTGCTTATCGACAGAAGACTCGTCCTTGAACTTCGCCTGCAGCTTAGGGATAGTCTGCGACTGCCCCTTCGGCAACTTGATCAACTCCGCCGCAGGAACTGGGAAGCGCTCCGGGAACTTCCTCCAGTACTCAGTCTGCCCAGGTCGTGTCTTGGTAGTCGATCGCCCTGAACCACCGCCATCAATCTCTTCAATGAGCGCCGGGTCAACAGCATTTCCAGTCTCAGGCGCAGCAAGCGGCACCTTATCGGTGGAGCCTTGAGCTATGGAACCCTTGTAACCGTCATCCTGAGACAACGTGCCGCCAGAGCCAGATTGTGTTGATCCAGTGATCTTTCCCGTATCCTCCTTCGACGACGAACCAGGAACCGATGGTGCCTCTACCTTGTCGGCCTGCTTTGAGCTTCCGGGCGGGCCATAGTCGGGGGCAGCAGGGGCAAATTTGCTCGGTGTATCTTCGGATGCAGCTTGAGGGGAGGCAGGGGGTGTATTCGGAGTGTAAGCGCTAGGAGACTCAATTATAGTCGCGCTCCAATCGCGCGAGCGAGCGAAATGGAGGAATGTGAGCACGAAGACGGCGGCAAACACGAGGAGAACCCGATAGCGACGGGCTCGAAACATAGCGACTGTCCTCCCTCTTCGTAGACGAGGGAGTGACTATGCAGATAAGGAAGGGTCGAAGGAATGGATGGGATGAGAATAGCAATCCCAGAAGCGGCCACACAAGCGCAAGATGAAGATTCTAAGATTAAGCAGCTCGAAGGAAAACGCGAGACAGATCGGACCCTTTGATCACGAGACTCCACAGGGCCATCTGCGGAGGATCCACACTGTGATGGATCGAAGGGGTCCCGCTGGCGGAATTGCATTTCCTCTCCTCTCCCGTCTAAAGGTACTTCTACTCGTACATGATCGGGGTGCTACTCTCCTCCCATCCAGGCCTGTCTACGATCGCAGCCTCGTTCTAGATTTCCCATCTCAGGGGGACCATGATGCCAAGGCGAAAGTCAGTCGCTACCCAAACCCGCAATCCTACAGCATAGGGCGCTCTCGGCGTTCTCGACCGCCACAGCCAAGCCTGAGGGGCTCCCAAGCCGCGGCTTCTCGGTCCGCCACTGGTGGAAGCGCCATGCAGGCCCCAAGGACTAGCGATGAGAAGGCCCAATCATCTTAGTGGCCATCGCAGCTGTTGCAGGTCTTTTTTGTTCGTTTTAAGGGTCTTCCCAGGGTAGAGAAGAGGCTGGACTCCCCTGGATGGGAAGGTCAGCAAAGATACGCCCGGGTCCACCTATCATGGCCGCCGCTAATGTTCGATCTTTCGGCTGCACCGGATACCATGTCGCAGGGATCCAATGCCCCGGTAGACATGACTTGCAGGGTGGGAACCGACCGTGGTACATCGGAGCCTGGCTATCAACGCATTCTAATCGGGGTGTGTCTTTATAGTTCATGAATATGTTCCGCGGCGGTGCTGCTGTCCAGGGATAGGGCTGACATTCTTGTCGCGGCAGGCTTGGCGCTGCTGATCCTCCACAAGAAAATAGAAAATAAGAATAACGACAAACACACAAAGACAAACAAGAAATCTCGGATTACGAGTTGTCGCCGAGGTGGCGCTTCTCTCGTCCAAGCTTTGTAGCCACAGTTTCAAGTATATGCAGGTACATTTGCTCAAAATTCAGCACAAGCAAGCCTTCAGGGGTGCCGCAGATAAAAATACTATTGGGGCTTTGCACATAATCTTCTAAACGATCTAATCCATAGTGTTGATTCCCAAGGTTATCTAACCAGCGCTAGCGCCAAACTCCAGGCCAATGAGTGTCATGTCATAATAGTCAGTAAGCAGTTGATGCGGCTCTATATCCCCACAGTAGTCCGCCGTCCTTCGGTGTTCGCCTTCTGGAATTGCTGGATAAGGCCCAAAACACCAGCACCACCGGCAATGTCATCTACATTTTCGGCTTCGTTGCCGTCCTCGACACCGTCGTTGCCCAGAGGGTTCATACGCCATGAATCGCCTAAATTACTCTCATCTGTGCCAATGCCGCCACTGGATCCACCTGCCGCTGTCCCACGAGGTCGGGTCCCCGAATCACGGGCGTTCATTTGAGATGAAAGCTCCTCATCTTCGTTTGGATCGTCCATCGGGAACTGTGATCGGGCGAGCCGAGAGCGCGCATGCGGAGCCGCACGGCCGGCGGGGCGGAAACCAGTTGAAGAGGGCTGGTGGTGCGGATCGAGGAGCATAGAAGGAGCTGGGGATCTATTGTCTCCAGCCTGCATGGACCGGAACTTGGATGCAGCGAGCGATTGTCCAAGTGGCGCACTTGGACGTGGTTGTTGAGGATCGAAACGATCGGGGAGGCCTCCTAAAGATGGAGATCCAAGCGTGGGTAGGGTCGGAGGCGGGTGGAATGGCCGTCGACCACCTTGATTGTTGTTGCCATAATTGTCTAAAAATCCGTAATAAGATGCCAACATCTTGCCATCTTTGGTTGAAAAGTAGTTCTCTCGCGGGTCCTGTCCTCCTGTTGCTTGCTGACCCGGCGTCAGAACGTTTGACCCCTTCTTGAAGTCGAAAACAGCAAAAGAGCAAAGATAGCCAACGCCATCCACATGAACGGTGAACTCCCGGAAGAAGTCGATCAGACGGTCACTGCATCTAGGCAGACTGAACCATAACACGAAGGGTGTAAAGATCATGCTGAGAATTTCCTCCAAGAAGATAACGATCTTCATTTGGTAAAGAACAGCGAATTCTTTGCGTACATCATCGCTGTGCAATCTTCCTTTCCAGGTCGCAGGGTGATAATGAGTAAAATCAATTAATTCCCGAAGAGCGTACTCGGGGTCAAAGACCTCGGTTTCTTCAGGAGCCACCCCACGTGAGACAGCCCAGATCGTACCGAAAATACCTAAATAGAAGAGCACAGTCCGATCATGCGTAATCTCAAAGCCGAGGAATAGCTCAGGGTCAACCACAGAAGCGAGGGCGAGTACCGAGGCCAATGCCCCAGAGACGAAGGAGACGAACCGAGCGA
This sequence comes from Tympanopsis confertula, assembly GCA_026745395.1. Taxonomy (NCBI): domain Eukaryota; kingdom Fungi; phylum Ascomycota; class Sordariomycetes; order Coronophorales; family Scortechiniaceae; genus Tympanopsis; species Tympanopsis confertula. The sequence goes on along the minus strand of JAOYNU010070858.1, from coordinate 43,126 downwards.
CCTGGACTGTCTTGTCTTTGGGAAATTGGTCGATATAGCGACTGGCAAATGGGTACGACATGTTGGTTCGGCGTTCAAAGAGATGCCAAAGCTCGTTAAATTCACGAAACTTCCACTCCGCCAGGGGGGTGTATTGACGGGATCCAATCTCGCCAGGGTTCTTCTTGAACTCGTTGAAGTATCGGAAGAAATAGTGCATCAAGAAGTAGACCACGATAAAAGGCGCGGTGAATATGTTCATTATGCCAGCAAATATGAATCTTCGTTTGAGCCCCTCACTCAGTCTTCTTCGGTGGGTATCTTTCAGAAACAGGGGGCGTAGTTGACCCTGTTCGTTGAAGACATAGTCCATGATGCACAAGTTGAGGTTCCACTCTAGTGTTCGAGAGAAGAGCTGTCGATTCCTCAAGAATGGGATAGGCAATGTCAAGTCTAATATGTCTTTGTTCACTAGCGCGATCATATAGTTCTCTTTGCGCATGAGACGATTCGCGATGTCGTGGGCATCCATGCGCTGCTTTGACTGACTGCCAAGGAACCGTCGATGTCTAGCAGAGACCGCTGCTGCTGTCGCCGGATTGGAGTCTCGGAGCAACATCAGCCGGCTAACCACTTCCTGCCAGGAGATTGTTTGGACCTCCGCATCAGAGACTCCCAGAAGGTGGTAGTAAAAGTCATGCATGTGGGAGAGTCTTCGGATGTCCAGCAGATACTGGAAGAGCTTTCCGATCCAGAAGAAACTGAACAGCCAAAGCAGGAAAAGAGAAGCCCCAGACATCTTTGAAGTGCATTTGGGGACCAAGATCTCATCGAGTGATTTGCTGCCGCGTACTTTGTGATAATCGACGCAGTTGGTGAGGAAGGTTGAGAACCCGACCACGAACGCGAATGTTAGAAGGTTCAAGAACCTCCCTAGGAGAATAGACCAAAAGCCATTCCCCAGGAAGTATGTATAGACATCCTTCAGGAAGTTGTCCAGATCTTCCACGTTCGCCCACCGCCACATGGCTTTCCTTTTGGGGTCGATATTAGCAAGAGCCAAGTGTTGTCCAGTGAACAAGCGTCCCCACGGTGTGCGGTTATCAGCATTGGTTTGTCGATCTCGCGATGATTCCCAGCGGAGGTTGCGTTGCGGAGATGGTTGCGGGCTGGGAGTTCGAGAGCGACTGGGCATCATCTGTGGTGGTGGGGGAAGGCGCGACCTGAGCTCTTCGTCATCGTGGCCTTCAACCAGCAGCGACTGCGGCACATCATCATCCAGTTCCTCCACCTCATATCCGCGCGGTGACACCTGCGCCATCCGCCTTGGCTTCGATTGTTTGCGACGCCGCGACACCGACGGACTGCCCTGCTCTGATGGTTGTGGCGGACGACTCAGAAGCCCAGCCGTGGGGCTAGACAGTTCACTGTCCCTGGTATCTGCCAGTGCGTCCTCAAGCTCCCGGTCACTAAAGTAGCCTTCTCCCTCCAAGCCCATCCCCGCACGCTCTTCAATATCGGAGGAATCGGACGCGGCATCGTGTTGGCGGAGGGTTTCGTAGACCGACGGCGAGTCTGTTGGTGGGAGAAGGCGAGAGAGTATGTTTGAGGACATCATCTTGATAGCAGATGGGCATCCAACGTACTAAGGGTTCGTCGCCATCTGGGTTCGATAGTCTGCGGTCAACAAGGAGCGGAGATGCGATCTCCACTCAAGCTCTTACTTGCGAGGAGCGGGGGATCTAGGTTAAAGAGAATGTACTCCAACTACCTTGCAGTGGATATATGATCTGAAGCTAAGGAGATCGTGACCCAGGGCATCTGATCACGACCGCTGCCTCTTACCGTAGCGCAGGTGATCAACCTGATGACATAGAGTGGAGTCATTGCCTGCCTGAATGACTGGGTGTCTGTGGGCCTTAAGGCCTTGTGGCCTTAGTGCCTTACGGAGCATGCGGGGCCGGGAAGATTCCACGGTTCCTCTGCCAATCGAGGCGCCTTCTAGAACAGAAGCAGTGCTTGTCTTGCACCAAGAGTTTTGCCCCTTTCGGCCTACATAGATGCACCATGCAGGTACTTTGGTCCCTCCGCCAGAGTCATTGCTTCACTCCTTCGTCGGCTCTACGCCCGATCCGAAAAGGATGTGCAAGGATCAATCTGCGAGATTAGGGTATTCCTCTATTGGGAAAAGCTCTCGGTCCTCTCGCACCATCAACGGCAGCTATTATGAGATGATCGCGGCCAGAAGTGCATTAGTCGCTATCCTCCGAGGCGCAACGGCGTCGTGTTCGGGCTCTGAATACTTTATTCTCGCACGCAGGACTCCACTTGCCTGGGCCTTCCTGACGTGGCGCTGGGTCTTGTAGTCTGGATCCTTGGCTTTGGAGTGGAAATCAGGCAAGAGACGACCGAAAATATGACCTGATCTACTATCAATCTCGTAAGGCGTTGGGAAATAGGATGCAATGACATAGTCTTTCCCGCACAAGGAACCCACTTGGGCTCTTGACACCTCGGATGAATCCCCCAATTTGGACAGTGGGATCATTCAACCCGTTGGGATCTTCTCTGTATCAACTCTGGTGGGTTGTGCAGAGGATTCGACAGGGAAGAACCTGGAGTCGATGAACATTAGGACTATCCACAGTTCCCGCGAAACCAAAAGTCCCGGCTAGTGCTGTGGCTAGTCCCTGGATGCATGAAGAGACCAGGGGTCGTCCAACTCTCGGGAAGTTGGGGCTTCGAGCTTTGATCGACACTCTCATGACTCGCGACCGTTCGTGACCCGCGATGATTCGCTCCGCAGCGCTCCCACTAAAGATTAAGGGCCTTCAACGCCCCTCTTTGCCTCGAGAGGTGCCACGCAATTTCCCGGGGCTGGCGCTGAACAGGCCCTAATCAATTTGTAGGCCAATGGATCAGACCCCGGGATGACAATTCCTCAAACAAAAGGACATAAGAGTTTCACAAGATCGTACAGCGCTGCAAACTGACTAGACCAAAGAAGTTAATTCAAACTAAAGGAAGATCCATCACTTTCAGCTGCCAGGTTTTTTTTGTATAATGTCCCCTGGCGGATGCTTCTGCTCCAATAGCGCGCGAATCCCTACCCTGGGGGAGAGCCTTGTTAGCGTCTTGAGCCGCGCCAGGCCTATCGCTTCCCTCTGTCCAGCAAGCCTCGACCGTTTAACCGTGCTCGTTGGGCTGTGCTCAGCTTCTCGAAGCCTTTTAGGGGGCAAATGGAAGATGCAAGGGTTCGGGATGATGAATTATTGCGGGTATCCCGGTTCCTCCAGGCCCGTCTTGTTCCTTTGGGCTGGTAGAAGGGTGGGCACGAAGCCCGGTGGATTCCAATAAGCCCACTCCTTGGGAGGTTTAGGGGGAAAGAATAATAAAACAAAATTAAATAATAATCAATAAATCTGATAAACTGAAGATATATCAACAATCGAGCTCTGTACTTTTCCTCTTTCTCGAGCTGGTGAAGATACAGTTAGAATTGCGGTCAATACGGGCGTGAAGGCGGTTGATTCCTCCTCCCCTTGATACTCTTCAGCTCCGCTATCCACACTTCCCCCCTCTTCCCTTCCTCGCCCCTCCTCTTCCCACCATCGATTTTCCGCCTTGGGGGATCTCAACATACCCTGGATAGTCGCTGGCCTGCGCGGCAATCTTGCTCCACCGTTTTGATCTCCTCCCTTGGATTTCAATCCCGCACAACCACCTCCCCAAAAGGGCCTGCCCCCTCAACCACCCCGGCATATACACGCCCCGATCCCACCCCCAATTTCAAAGACGACTGATGAAGGTATGTGGGCTCTGTTTGTGCGTGTTCGCCTCTCCATCTTCCTTGTTCCCCTCGCCTTCGTCTTCCTATTTAATTCTGCTCACTGCCCACTCGTCCCCGACCTCCCCGTCTCCCCCTCTTTGCTGAATGATACTACGGCCCGAGCTTCATGGGCCTCGCGCGCCTTGACCCTGCGCGACAGCCTCTACGATCGTATTATACAATCAACCATTGACCGGAATCCGTTTGCTCACTATTCCCTTGCTTAGACCCTGCTCTCAGACAAACGACGGTGACCTGCACCTCTCTTTGTCCCTGTGTCTTCCCGCCCGCTCGACCGAATGTACGACACCGACTCTCTCCCTGCCTCCGGTCTCCATGTGTCCTCATAGCCGTAATTACCTGAATTCCGACAACAATCAACTGTCTGTACCTTACTGAGCGAGCTCGCGGGCTCAGTCAATATTCGTTTTGAAGTCGTGTTGGTGCCCCCCGTTTCCCGACTGCCGCTCTTTAGCGGAGAACATATCCGCCCACCCAATAGGTCGGCCTTGGGAGCGAAACGACCAGAATGGAGGGGGATAACTCGAATGGGCACTCCAAGCGGAGCTCAATGCATCAGGTGTTGCCGCTCCGCTCTGTGGACCGAAACCCAAGCAAGAAGTCGACATCCAGAGATCGCCATGGGGTAGTATACCCAGACACATTCCGGGACACAGGCATTCGAACAGTGACCCCGGAATCCCATTCCCCAATGTCTGATGCCGACTATCTCAACCACCACAGCGCGCCTTCTCCTCGAACAACTATGCGATCGCGGACTGTCGAGCGACGAGAGGACGATACTCCTGATGTGAAACCAAGGCGTACTCGGTCTCGTACTGCGACAATGGATGAGAACAGGAGAGAATCGAAGAGCCAAAAAGCCAGGAACCGCATCAATTCGCTACATGCTTCAAGTTCATCGAAGCCAAAGCCGCTCGAGATCGAGGAGGACGACAATTCGATCGGCTTCCCGTCTATACAATCACCAAACTACATCGGCAAGGCCGTGTCACGTCAACGGCTCAGCAGATCGCCAGGGAGCGGCCGAGCCAGCACGTTCGCCTATAATTCATCATCATTTGCATCACCCCTCTCTAATACGGATTCTGCGAAGATTCTACAATTGATGAAAACGACATGTGGACGGATGCATGGGATTCTTTCTTTCAGGGATGCCTCGACCTCTTCCTGGGCTTCGAACTCCTGGACATCTGGGTACTGTGCGATCAATGTTGCAACTGGAAGTTTGATTTACCAGGCAAAAGGAGAGCCTGCTTTAGCAAAGACTTTGATACCCGATCTTCGAGGCTGCCGTGTTAGATCGTTATTTGATGCTGAACTTCAAACCACCTATCTCAGTGTCCATACATCGACTTCTGGCCTTGGGATTCAATTACGACCTCATGTGAATGAAACATTTGATTCTTGGCTAGCAGCTTTGCTATGTTGGCAACCCATTCGCCCGAAAGGCGTCCAAAACAAAATGACCAAACCCCAATCAGTCCTCATTGGAGACCGAAGGATACCAGAACGACGCCGCAACTCCGAGACTGCCTCACAAAAGGAAGCAGCAGGCGCCGCCGCAGCCATCATCAAAGTGGGCAAGATGCTTCTTTGGGACAAACCATCTGCCTCTGGTATCCGCCCTGCCTCTGCTCGTCGGGTGTCAACTTATAGACAATCGCGGGCACTTTCTTCGAACTGGCAACCTGTCAGCTGTACATTACAGGAGAACGGGTATTTCAAGCTCTTCACAGAAAACGAGCCCTCTTTGGTTGCCTTCATACAACTCTCCCAACTATCACGCTGTGCCATTCAGCAGCTTGATGCGTCTGTCCTTGACGACGAGTTCTGCATTGCTATTTATCCTCAATATACCGCCCACCCTGTCTCCGACGCATCTATGCGCCCGATCTACTTGGCATTGGAAACCCGCATTCTTTTCGAGGCTTGGTTCGTTCTGTTGCGCGCCTTCACAATTCCCGAGCTGTACGGACCCGAATCATTGGAAGCAGAAGAGGAAGAAGATCCCAACAAAACACCTGAAGTAGGATATACGACTTCTAGTGGAATGTTCCGTATTGAGAGAATTCTTCACTTAAGGGTGACGGAAGCAAAGCTTTTCCGTGCGAAGGAGAACGACACTCCAAGGAGTCGAAAAGCCTCCCGCTCCCAGGCCCATCCAGTTCCCGCCTCGCCCAAAGCCAACGACTTCTACACAGAGGTCCTCCTCGATGGAGAAATCCGCGCCAAGACAGCTGTAAAATACCGCACCACCAACCCTTTCTGGCGTGAAGAATTTACTTTCAATGATCTGCCGCCGGTCCTCTCACAGGCGTCCATCATGGTCAAAACACTCAATCCAGCACAAAGAGACTGGACACTTATAGCGCATGGGGCCTACCCGGGTCAAGATACCAACCCCATAAACATGCTAGATGATATCGAGGTTGCCACCAATGATTCCATATTTGGAAGAGTGGATCTGCGTCTGGACGAGTTGGAGCCAGGCGTAGGGTTGGAGAAGTGGTGGCCTATCTTGGATGATCATGATCAGCCCATGGGAGAGATGTTCATGCGAGCTCAAATGGAAGAGACAGTAGTTTTGATGTCTGAAGAATACGAGCCTATGAAGAAACTCTTGCACAATTTCACTAACGGCTTGACCGTCAGTATGGCTCAAGTCATGTCATCTGAGTTGACCCAGTTGTCCGAGATGCTTCTGAACATCTTCCAGGTTTCCGGTTCCACCGTGGACTGGATTTCCGCCCTTGTGGAGGACGAAATTGATGGCGTCCACAGAGAAACTACTGCTAGTCACTTGCGGTACACAACAAGAATCCAGCACAACGACACGCGAGAATCCGGTGGTGGTCATGAACGCAACGTTCTGGTGAGAGACATGGGAAGAACAGCCACTGTGGAAGCGAATTTGTTGTTCCGAGGAAACTCACTCTTGACCAAAGCCCTGGACCAACACATGCGTCGACTTGGTAAAGATTATTTGGAAGACACGATTGGAGAGCGCCTGCGTGAGATCGATGAAACCGATCCGGAATGCGAGGTCGACCCATCCAAAGTACCTCGTGCCGAAGACCTCGACCGCAACTGGCGAAACTTGATCAACTTGACGACCACTGTATGGAAATCTATCGCCTCGTCCTTTTCTCGCTGTCCACCAGAATTACGACTCATCTTCCGGCACGTGAGAGCGTGTGCAGAAGATCGGTATGGTGACTTCTTGCGCACTGTGACTTATAGCAGTGTTTCTGGGTTCCTCTTCTTGCGGTTCTTTTGTCCGGCCATTCTGAACCCCAAACTGTTCGGACTTTTGAAGGGTAAGTTCAAGTCTAATTCGATGTATTAAGATGTCGCTTCTAACTTTCGCTGCTTCAGATCACCCTCGTCCTCGCGCTCAACGTACCTTGACACTGATCGCGAAGGCACTGCAAGGTTTGGCCAACATGACAACTTTTGGTAACAAAGAACCTTGGATGGAGCCTATGAACAAATTTCTCCTCGGCAATCGCAACGATTTCAAGAAGTTTGTCGACGATATCTGTGATATCCCAGCGACTGGCCTTACTGCTATCCCTACACCTTCATACACCACGCCTATCCAGATATTCGGACGATTGCCTCCTATCTCACGCGAAGGTTTCCCCAGTCTTCCATTCCTGCTTGATCAAGCCCGTTGCTTTGCCAACCTGGTCCACATCTGGTTGGAGGTGGTTCCTGAGAGGCTCAATGAAATGGAAGAGATCGACCCATCTCTCTCCAAATTTCATGAATATGCCCTTCATCTCCAAGAACGCACAGAAGACTGCCTTGATGATGCAGAGCAAGCGGAAAGGCCTAATGGTAATTTGGAGATCAAGTGGGAAGAGCTTGTCGATTCAATGGAACGCTCTGTAACTTTCTACGACGAAAGCTCCAGCAAACCAACTACTCCTGCGCCAGATTCGAACGCCGGATCGGCTTCGAACACTAGCCATCGTGGTTCTATTGGGTTCTTCGCCCCGCGACCCGCAATCCCAAGACGCTCAACAGACAATACTGTTGAGGAAGATGACACTCCACCCAGCTCGTCGTCCGCCACCTGGGACCAGTCTCGAATGCCGTTCACGATTCCCCGCTGGTCTGATGCTCGCGATAGCACTGGCAGTTCCAAAAACTCATCCACCTATTCCCTCGAATTCGCCGAGAACACGAAGGCTCGCAGGTCCAGCGTCACAAAAGAGACCAGCAGTAAATATCGCTTCTTTGACTTTGTTCCGAACACGTCCCGCCGCAAGGCCAAAGAGCGCGAACAATCCCACCACTCCCAGGAAGATCTCAGAAACCAATTCTGATCTGCTCCCTGTCCCCTTACTCTTTATACGTGCTCATGAAGTCCACGCTCCGCATTTTTTTTTTCCTTGTCTCTCCGTCCCCCTCCTCCTCCTTGATATCCGACGTTCCGTCCTTTCTGTCTCCCGCATGTGTCACGGTGCTGATACCCTCCCCTTCCTTCGTCTCTATTTCCATGCTTTGCCCTCTCCTATACATGCCACTTGACGAATCCCAGTCTAGCATGGGAGGCTGGATTCTCCCATAAATTCACGATAAAATGATCTCAAATTTGGATTTTGGTCACGGTTTACACAAAAGCATGCCTCTGGGCTTTGGGTTTCCTGGGCTGGGGTTTGTCGGGGGCCGTGTTCGTCCAGCGCTGTTTTTTTTCGCTGGCGAACTTCCTGGGAGAGTTAGCCAGGATGTACATACTCTTGATATCTTCCCCAAATAGACGGATTGGGCCTTTGATCGCGTTCCCCTTGTAGATTGGTTTAGCCAGTCTATCCATAGAAATGACCTTACAACTCAAATTTCCCGATGGGGCGTAATCTGCTCGTAATACATTTGCTGTAGACTTCTTGTGTGATTTTTACTTCGAAGCCACACAAAAAAAAATTATCTTCCTAATCAGATGAAGAAGACAAAAATGAAATGGAAATCGACACCTCGCGGATTTGAACCGCGGCCCGCGAACGGAATAGATTTCTAGTCTATCGCCTTAGACCAGACTCGGCCAAAGTGCCATTAGATTCCACTCGGTCATGCGACCGATTGATGATAAGGCCAAAACATATGGCTATATGAAGCCAACGATCACAGCCATTGATCCGCGTTCAGCGTCGAATCTCGATGTACTTGCAAGCCTCATTTCATGACCTTTGACTTGGTCTAGTCTAAGGAAACCTGTTCAGCCTGAGTCTTTTCGTCTTAGTAAGCATTTTTACCTTCTAACATGCTCCTTGCTGGGGTCAAAGCCCTCGTGTACGCTGTTTCAATCACTGCTTCACGGCGTTATATATTGCGGGGCTCTGCATCCGTGCCGTCTCCGGATCCTTCCAAGGTTGTGATCGGGCGCCTCCCAAACTCAGTCGTATTTGGCATAGGAAGACCAGTTGACTCGGGATGACATCTGGAAGCAGATGGATCGAGACATGAACGATAATGATCGATGAAGAGGAGAAGAGGAGGGGGGAGCTAAGGGTGCTACATTTAGGCGATAGCGCTGGGGATCGATAAAGGAATCCAAGATCCTTTGTCGGATATCTCCATCACAAGACCACCCTGTATAGCGAGTGAAGTAATCTAGGTGAATTTCATATAGATATGTTCTTAAATTCCCCGCTCTACAGCGAAGGGATAAATATGCAGATTACAATATTTTTCATTAGAGCAGGCATGTATTCTGTACAAGAGAAGGTGATCCGGACATGACAAGACTAGCTCAACAAGACCCGAATCTCCCCAGTAGTCCGAGGAAACAGCGACCGAAGGCTCCATTGATCCTCGCCTTCTTCATCGTCCTCCTTATCTTCCCCATCGGGCTTGGTCTTGCGAGAGGACATCCCGCTTCGCCCACTAATAACACTCGCACCGGTACCTAACGTGACCTGCGTCATACCTCTTGCTTCATCTGCGGCGATGATCATGCCCTCGACGAACTCAAAGTCTCGGCAGAATGCCTCAACCGCATCTTCAGTGACACTTTGGATGAGCGAAGCGCTCTGCAGTCGCTTCAGGTAATCAGTTGCGTCCATGAGAGCAGAAGGAAGGAAGTCATCTAGTTGCTGGCTGGATGCGACTAGAGCCTCAGGCTGGAATGCAGGAAGGGAGGTGAGGTCCGTGAGTTGGGGTTTAGGTTGGTCCACCTTCTCTAGTTTCTCTTCACTTGTTGCATCGGATTCCTTTGTCGATTTGGCGAACGGTTCCAAGGCTTCTAGTAAGACCTCAAGACCGGATTTTTCAAGGAGGAAGTCGTGTTGAGTATCAAGGAGGTCTGTTCGGAGAGTCGATAAAGCGGATGATAGTGGTGACATATGAGTCGCGCTTGCGAAAGTGAAAGGTGACAAAGTCGCTCGGGCCGCTAAGAGAATATTGGTGCGGTATATAGTCTGGGCAGTGGTATCTTCAAGTTCTCCAGAGGAGTTTCGAGCAAGTGTCAAGAACGGGTCAAATGCTGCGCGCATGACCGGCGTGAAAGAATTCTCTTCGTTAAAATCTGATGGCTCATCCGGTTCGACCGATCCTTCATGTGTCTTCATCAGGGAGACCAAGTTTTCAAGTGCATCCAGGAGAAATTCTGGCGGAGACAAGTCTGGCGGAGGTGCTAAAGCCAGTTGATCGCTTGAGAGGGCATTGACTTGGTCACCCATCAAAGCTTCGAAATGTTTGAGTGTGAATATTTCGAGGTTCTGCATCAGTTCAACCAGCTGAGACCGAGTGCCTACTAGTTTAGAGAAGGTGGTGCGATAGAATGACAGCAGGTTGACAACCTTGAAGCAGGTAATTGGGTCATCGTGGCCCTGAATGACCAATTCGACGCGTTGACGAAGTGACCGAGAAACACCGGTAAGATCCCGATTGACCAAGTCGCTGAGCGCCTTGTGCCCATCAAATGCAACAACATCTTCGTCAATTCGAGCCCATGGTTCACTACTCAAGCCAGCTTGAATGCCCCGGGCAAGTTCGTCTCCATCTGCAACAAAGAGAGCTTCCAAAGCTTCTCTCTCCGAGACCGTGGTCGAGTGCACCCAGGCCAACATATCACCAATGTATCGTAGCGGGTCATGAGCCGAGAACTCAATGGGCTTTACAGTGCGGTCACTGGTAGTACCACCGCCAGCAGCACCAGCGACAGCATCAGTCAGGGCATAATGGAATGCATCTGAAAGAACATAATCTCTTGCTTCAGCGAAGAAATCGAGACAGTTGTGGAAGAGACTTGGCCGTTCGGCGAGAACCCGCAAAGCACGACGGATGGTGCTACTGATCCGAGGATCCTCGAGATTCAAGGACTGGAATTCTTTCTGAATCCATTTATAAAGCTTCTGATATGCCGAATTGAGATGGCGCGTGCTCATCTCCATTATTTCGAGACCGAGACGCTGATTCTCGCCCCCAAGAAGCAGTTCGCAGTCATGGTGTACCTGCCTCACACGGGCAAGTACATCGAAGAACCGTTCACCGATTGGCTCCTCCGCTGATGTCAAGATCAAAAGATCCTCCTCTGGTACCATGAAGTGTTTGGAAAAAGCGTCAAGTAGGTGTTGCTTGGTCTCGGTGTCCTTCTTTGATTTCATCAATGCCGTCGCTTCTTCGAGTACAGGGGTGGTATCTTGTTTCGCAAGGCCGATATGTTTTCTCATCTCATCGCAGGTTTGGTTCAGTGTTGTTATGACGGTACCGATTCGTTGCAATTGCTATTCCGTAATCATCTCAATTAGCTCCACCGAACAAGCCACCAGACTCTCGTATGATGCGGAGAACTCACCTCTGCGACCTTCCCGAAATCTCGCACAATCTCGCCATTGCAGTCAACAACTTCTTTCTGTACATCAAGTCGAAGTTGGCGGCGAGTCTCCGCGGTGTTATGGATGCCTTTGAGGCTCAGTGTCTCCAGCGCATCGCGAATGTCGGAGTCCGCATATGATGCGGACAATACCGAGGTCAGGCGATTTGACAGGGCACTCGACCGCTGAGTCGGCGGGGACAGCGGAGAAGAGGCAGGCGAAGAGCCATTGCTGGTCCCAGCGAAATAGCTGGCCATGGTTGGGGGTAGTGGCCAAGTTAATTGGCGTGTCGGTGGGGAAGAAGGCCGCCGCAATAGCCGCAACGTGGTGTTAGACCGCCTTCGCCCGTAGTTCTTATCGATCGAAGTAAACATGTAACGATAAGTTCTGGCAACCCCAATTTTCTAGGGATTTTAAATTTCTTCTTGATTATTTTTGATAATGTATAGATTTTTTTCACGAAAGTCGCCGCTAGCATACTGAACTAGTAGTAAGTTGGTACTATTGTAGCATACTATATCATACGGAGTATACACCAGTTGTTACGACTACAATCCCAACTATAACTTGTTCTAAATTGTAGATGAGACTAGTGAACCAGACCAGATAAAGTTTCTTAAATGACATTTGAGACCCGGCGGCCGCGGCCCAACAAACTTTCGCATATCATATACAAACTAACCCTCCATCCACTTCTGTACAACACCAGCAACCTGCAAGCTGTTCTTCTCCATGAATACCATGTGGCCATTACCATGAATACCGATCTCTGACAGCTGGATATGTTTCACTTGTACACCGGCCTGTTGCAGGAAGCGCACTGTGCACCAGTCATATGGTGCGTGATAAGACGCCTCAGTTGTTAAGACCATAACAGGTACCTTGGCGAGATTTTTGAGCTGTCTTGGGGCTGGAGAATCAGCCTGGATAGTGCAATCGGAACGTGCCGATGAGTTAGAATGGATGAGATGTTTGACTAGGTCAACAGTTGGGTCAGTCACAGCAGGCGAGTAAGTCAAAGGAATGTCCGTGAGACCATATGGGCGCGAAGAGGTGTTGCTAAAGACGGCTTCTTGAAAAGGTGGGCCGGTCGGTTCAAGCGACACAATAGAGTGGACTAGTTCAGGGCGCACGTCCGCGATAAGCCAGGGCATCACTCCACCCTGGGAATGAGAGAGGAGGATGACTGGCGATCCGATTGTGTCGAGCAGGTTCACCCCGGCAGCTTGTACGGTCGATTCTTGGTATGTTGATGAACCGAGGAATTCGACGTTTGAGGAGTAGAATGTATCAAAAACATGGTCGCCCATGACGCCTGTTCCATTCCATTGAGTGTGCAAAGATGCTTGAGGCCAGAGCTTGTAATTTTGTGGCGCTGTGAATCGCTGCTGCAGCACTTCCGCACTATAGGTGCTGAGCGTTCCATTGCCGGGGAACCATGCGCTGCGGCCGCGGAAGGTCTGGTCAATGATATAGCATTCATAACCTTCAGAAATGAAGTATGAAGCCCATCCTTGCCCTCCGTCGGGTTTATTGAGCCAGTTCTACCACCGCTGTCAGTCTGCTGACAGGACAACCTTGTTTGTGATCATACATACCGTGCCAGTTTGAGCTTGTCCATGGATAAAAACGATCGGATAAGGTTTAATAGCACCCCCGGGTGGTGTCAACCTTTCCACGTACATCTGACCTGCGAAGACATGCTGCCCAGTGCCATCGTCGATATATTGACCCCCGGCGTACATGTACGATCGCTGGGCCGACACCTCATTACTATTACTCCAGCCTGAAGCCGTGGCAATGAATGCCGCGGTCAGACAAATAGCTGACTTGATGTTTAGCATTTTGTAATCATTGATGAGTTGAAGCGAAGGGTCAAAGCAAGGCCTCAAGTTGGACATCAAAATTTGATAGGGGCTATGATCGGAGGTGGAGGGGGCTGGGGGCTCAGATCCAATCTCACTTTATAGACCCACAAGTGCTGCCAATTGCGGAAACAACCCGATAGACTTAAACTTCGGCCAAGCGAACCTCCTCCACTTCTACGCCCCTCGCCAAATTAATAATTAATAATTAAATTAATCCCTCAATGGCAGTGCATCGCGTCAATCGCGTTCGAAACCACGCCCATCTAAAGCCTCACATCGTTCTGTTTCGAAGCTCGCTGGAGCTGTACCCATATAGCCATGGGCTCTACTCTCATCATTCACTGGGTGTTCAGCTGGCTGGCGATTGGCTTGATTGTCGTCCGGCTGGCGCTACGGAAGCTGAGAAGACTTCAATTTACCCTGGGCGATTATCTAGCCATCGGCGCGATCCTGTGCGCCCTCGTTCGACTCGTTTTGGTCCATGTCATCCTGATCTGGGGAACAAACAACATGTCACCTTCTCTCAGACAGACCCATACTTTTACGGATGAGGACATTCATCACAGAGAAATCGCGAGCAAATTCGTGCTTGCTAATCGGGTATTCTACAACTCGTAGTAAGTGACAGGTAAACCTGAATAGGGCATCTAAGAACCCTCTCGCTCATCTGACCCTTAGTCTCTGGTTACAAAAGTTGGTATTGCTTGATACCTACCGAAAGTTGCTCACGCAGCTTCGCTGGGAGAAGGTTACGATGGCATCATATCTCTCCATATTTGGGGCCACATACATTACCGTGCAGATTGTGACATTCACAGAGTGCGATCCATTTGATCATTACTGGAGAGTCCTTCCCGATCCCGGTACGTTGTGCATCCTGAAATCTTGACCCTTGCACCACTAATCGAAGGTAGGTAAATGCTGCGAAGCACAGCTTCAATTGATTGTACTCGGTATGTGATCTGTCCAGGGGAGCCCGGACCCCGGTTTGTGTACCAAAGATATTTTATTGACCCCAATCTTCCAGGCGTGCTCAATATCCTCACCGACGTCATGCTTATTGCTTTGCCCATCCCTATCCTGGTTATGGTCAAGCGCTCCATTATTGAGTGAGTTCAGCTTCTTTTAATGCTCTGCGCCTTACTGACGTCGCCGCTATAGAAAGCTGCAACTCGCGAGTCTTTTTGCTGTGGGAATCTTTATCGTCGCAATCACCGTCGCAAGACTTCCTCTCAACGCCAAAAATGCCACGGCACAAGTGAACCGGACGACATGGGCATCTATTGAGCTGCTCGCTGCAAGTTTGGTCGCCAACGCGCCCGTCATATATGGATTCCTTAAGGGGCATTGGATTAGATCAAGGAACGCCTCATCAGGGACCAGATCGTCTCGTGAACTGCGCCTATTTCATCCAAATAGATCAATGAAGGAGCCCACATATGAGCTACGAAATATCAGTCATAAGAAGAAACGGTCAGGTCTTGCACCGGAAGAATCAACGAGGGCCTATACGACAATCGACGATGTGAGCATTTGACCGCACGCCGCGACGCTAATACCGGTGGAGTTTTTTAGGGGTCTGTCGATGTTTTTACTTATTTATATAATCAATGTCAATTATTTTGTTACTGAAGCATCTCAGAAGAGGAAGTATTACTCGAACAACTATTCTTGTTAACTTTGCGGAAGAAGCAGAGATGCCATAGTTTTCATTAGAGCTGATTTTTACATTTCCCCGCCCCTAAGGGCATCCAAGGAACATTTTGAAAGAAACAAATGACAGCCCCAAGCGGTACATCTGTATTTCAAAAATATTATTCTCAAGACCTATCTAAAATTCATATGTTGCATAGTAAACGACCAAGAGTAGGCGGTCCTGATTGAATTACTAAGCGAGCATGAACAACTAGTCACCTGACTATCGATCCGGCGTGAGTTTGTACATTAGGCGGTATACATAGCCGCATATACTCTCCACGCCAATTTCCTCACGAGTTACGCAAAATGGACTCATTTGATAGCCCATTGGCGTCGCCAACCAAAGCCCGCCAGGCTGCTATGCAAGCCAAGGACTGGGCATATGTGAACACCTGGCTCGGGCTGCAATACGCGCCAAAACCAGTCCCGCAATTCGAGCGGAACGACGATACACTCAAAGTTCTCCTGACGCTAGCTGCAGCCAACGACGCAGCAGACGATGAGGGAAATCTTCAGCAACGTGCTCGAGAGGAAGCCCTTGCCGCATTCAAAACAATTGAAGAGACAGAACTTAAAGATCCCCACGAAAAGCAAAAGAACGAACTACTGAACGAAGTGGAGATCTGTCTCGACGATAAAGGCCATGATGATCTAGACGATCTTGCTGAATCTGCCGCAATCCTTGGCAATACTCTCAACCCCGAGCCAGAGGATCTAGCCCAGTCAATTGTGGAGCTTTCGGCCGAAGGCTTCGACGTGCAGAACCAAATGGCCAAAGTCGAAACGCTGCATCTATATTTACAAAAGGAGCTCGATCGGCTGCAAGCAGATCTTGAGGATCTCAAGTCGAATGTGGCATACGAGACTCCTCAAGATATCCAAATGTTGACGTCGGAGTGGACGCGTGGCACCAAAACGCTGGGCAATAAGGTTGGCGAGTATCAAGATCGCATTGCATCATTGGAACGCAACCGGCCACAGGGACCCACAATCGACCAATTGATGCACGAGGAAGAAGGCGTTATTCGACTCCGAGAAACTGTCAAATCGTTAGAGGGGCGCGTGCGAGCCTTCCACGACTTGCCCACGGATGTCCCTGCGGCCCGGGCCAGATACAAGGAACTGGAGCGTGAGCTGGATCAGCTCACCCGTCAACGCGATACAATGTTTGGAAACCTCATCGACAGGAGATAACGGGCAGGAGTATCTAATCGCTGGCAGCACGATATGATGATGATTTAGACGAGTGGACCTCGTCTGCAACGCGTGCTTCGAGATGAGATGCAGCAGTCCACGGGAGCACAAGGGCATCTACAAGTTACCTACGGGGTAATTTACTCATTTACAATAGAATGTGTTCATAAAAGCTCCCTAAACTAAGCTTGCATTGTGGATAGCGAGGTATTCGATAAAATCATAAAATCAAGTGGTATCGTCAACTCATAACTGAGGATAGTAGCTCGGAAGCAAATGATGAAGCATCAAAACTCGAACAGGGAGCTTAGTGGTTCATGCCGAGGGCGTTCTTGACCTTGTCGCCACTGCAGATTTGTTAGAGACGATCGGGAACGATCTTGGATCCACACGGTTGCTTACATAGAGTTGCTGGCGCCACCGTGAGCCTCATTGTCAGAGGCACGCTGGGTCTTGTCGAAGGCTTCCTGAGCACCACCCTTGTTGCCATCGGGCTGAACACCACGGGCGAGGCGGTCGCCGGTGTCGGTAACGGTCTCCTTGACCTTGTCCTGGGTAGACTTGGTGGAGTCGGGGGTGATCTCCTCCTTAGCCTCTGGTGAGAGAAAGTATGATTAGTATCAAAGATATTGACGCGCTCAAAGGCTGCAAGTGGACTTACTGGTAGAGAAATCCTTGCGAGCGGCGTCAGACATGATGATTGATGGAGTAGTTTGTTTTGAACTTGTGAGAGATGGAGAGTGCGATGGTAGATGAAGAAGGAAGGATTAATCGCGTTTCAACAGAGGTTTATATAGCTTCTGGAAATGAATCTCACATGCCATTCAAACAAATGACGTCTTCTATGTTTGCAGCCACAACCAGGTTTGTAGATACGGTTTCACCTGGTGAGCCACTAGAGGCTACCATGTTCTACGCTCGGAATGGCATGGCGCAATGTGTCAGACTGGGCTAAGAACAAGTTTGGGTTGGATGGTCCCGCCAGCCGCGAATCACTGGAGAAGGATCCACCGGGACCTTTGCAGAAATGACGTTTCCCCAGAAAATGGAAGTGGCGTACGAGCAGTAATAAGTGGGTATGACGTTGGCTGTGCTTGCGCTTTGCCTCCAAAGAATGTATGCCTGGTCTTCAAGGCTGCAATGCCCCCTTTTTCTGCGAACACACGAGAACGATCGATGTCCCAGAGAAGTAGGCGGTAGACCCAGTGTTTTCGCCTCCCAGACACCGCTCTCCTCCTTCTGCCTGTGGGGATGCGATGCTGCCCATTCCAACCTAAGCAGTGCCTTCTTGAATCTTCAAATGTGAGACTCATAGCGACATGCTTTGTTACATCTCACCTGGGTCTTTGTCGATCTCGTGTACTACTGCTGTTATTTGCGCTCCATTTGAGCCACCTCCTCTTCTTATCTCTCACTAGCACTGCGCTATCTAATCATCAATGGTGACCGTGGAACCGCCCGAGCAGGCTTCGCGATGGGACTTTTCCCAGGTGTTCGAACTGCTGAAGCAGCCTCTTCAGATCGAGCCGTCAGACAAGCGCCCATATTCTCGTTCGCCCACTTCCGTCAAGTCTCCTGTGTATCCCGTTCTTCAACGAAAGCAGCGGAGCGATGAACCTATAGCCTCAACAGGCGTAGACACCAGCAGTCCTAAGCTTGGTGACTTTGGCCCTTTGTGGGATCTTACCAGGAGAGAGCCAGGATCTGAGGGTATTCCACATTCGAAGTCTCCAGCACGACTTCAACCTGTTCCTTCGGATGCTCCAGCAGCCCCAATCACGCTTCTCCAACAGCCATCGCGCACTATCTCACCACCTGCCTCCTCCACCAAGTCATCCTCTCCTCCTGCCCTTACCGCAGCTCTATCTAGCGATGCATCTACTCTGGGATCGCCCAGGTCATCCTCCGCGCTCCCTACTAAGGGAATCAAGATTCTCAAGCGGGACACACCGAGCACGGCTGGCCGTGACCACAAACCACAAGATCTGCATCAACCCTCATCCATACCAGCTACTACGACCGCCAAACCACTCGAAATACCAAAGCCAAAGACAAAAACTAAGGCGAGCAAGAAGTCCAGCAAGTCTGGTCACAAACATAAAGAAATCGCCCCTGAAAGCAGCGCGGATGCAGGCTCGGACTCAAGTACTATTGTATTTGACAACCCGCGAACTCAACCTGGAGCATTAGCGTTCGTGCCCGCACAAGTCGGAGTGCACGATCATCGCCAGGACTGTGAAGACACCCCACCATCGTCCTATGAAGATAAGAACGCCTACTTGAACCCAGACGCTGTGAAAGGCGTCATCAATGTCTCCGGCGCTACGCGTATTGTCCCTCTTGCACACAAAAATGCGACCGAGCGCCGCATTTCTCTGATGACAAGGTTGCTCAAAGAATTCTCTGAATATGCGGAACTTGTATCGTCAATGGGACGCCCCTCCACTAATAGTAAGCAAACGTCATGTCCTATTCATGTCTTTGTTGACATGTCCAATGTAAGTCCCCAAGGTCTGTTGCAAATTTCATTCGACTAATGTTTCCAGATTATGGTCGGCTTTCATAATACCGCTAAAGCCTCCAGAGGCCTTGACGTCGCCGCCCGAGTCCGCCGCCTTCATATGTCTTTTGCCAACCTATCTTTAATCATGGAGCGGGGTCGACAGGCAACCAAGAGAGTCTTGGTTGGATCTGATCGACTGCCCTCGATCGACAAAGCCGAGAAACTCGGCTACGAAACAAATATCTTGGATCGTGTTCATAAAACGAAACACACCACAACTCGTCCGGCGAAGTTCCGCAAACCCCACGGACAATCATCTCAGCTCAGTGGGCCTGAAACGGCCAACTCTGAAGAACGATGGGTCGAACAGGGAGTGGACGAAATTCTGCACCTGAAGATCCTTGAGAGCTTGTTGGACACCGACAAGCCTGCGACCATTGTCCTGGCAAGCGGAGACGCCGCTGAAGCGGAATACTCGGGTGGATTTTTACGCATGGTCGAGAGAGCACTACAGCGCGGCTGGAACGTCGAGCTGGTTAGCTTCTCTCAAGTCACAGGCTTTGCATATAAGAAGAAGGAATTTCGTACGAAGTGGGGTTCCCAATTTCGTATGATTGACCTCGATAATTATGTGGAGGAGCTATTCGAGTAGAGGTTCACTCGAAGCCTCTTTCAGGTTTGACTAGTATCTTGATGGCAATATCGCCACGCTACAGAAGCTTATTCACCCTAGCATCTATAGATAATTGATATTGACATGGGATCGAGAATACTCTTCATTTCAAACAATCGTAATTACGTTGCTCGTAGCCAAATGACCAGACTAGCTCCGGCTGACAAGTTGAATAAGAATCCGTAATAAAATTTACCCAAGCAAGGCCCCACAGCAAATTTAACCAATAAACCCAAGCTTTGTGGCCCAAGGGAACATTTGAGTCACCGTGAAGCCGTATAGATGCGGCTCTGCGCTGATTGGGCGAACGTCATCAGGCAGTGGGCGGAAGACTCCTGCCCGCAACTGCTGCCTCGGTTCAACCGATCTATTTAATTGCGTGTGCAAGAACGATAGATTCGACCATACTGGGAAGCATCGCCATTGTCTTTACCAAGTTCTCTTGCACATTCGCAGGTCGCATCAACTCCGCGATCGAAGGACCCCGCGACAAAGCTTGAAAGAGCTCCCCGCCTAAAAAAAACCGGGCCACAATTTCACACCCGATCTTTTCAGCCAGTTCAATCATTTGGGGTCGCATTAATCTTGACTGCTCGACTCTACTGAATAATCAATTTTGTTCAATATCCCTGCTCCGATCATGTCTCAATTCACCGATCGAGATTTCTTCGGCGGGGCGATCCGGGGCGTTGTGCCGCAGCGCTGGATGGATGCAAGGTAAGCAGAGCCTCTAGCACCCCACAGCATCTATCAAATGCTTTTCATACTTCCTGAAGCTTGTAAATCAAAGAAATCGCCTATTTCGATGAATTTGATATCTTGCACGACGATTGATACATTAAAAACTACCTAAGCTAACAAATATCCCAGCGACCTCCGCGAAATCCCAGACCACCAGGAACTCTTCCTCTCACCAGAAACACTCTCAAGCCTAATCATCGAGGTAAACCAGCGCGTATCCGATGAAGAAGCCCGAAGCGCATTCACAGGCCTCCTCGAACAAGACCCCTCTCTAGCCGACATCCATGGCACAGACGAAGCTGCCGCGCTCTACCACCTGCGCGATCTGCTCGAAGAGGGCGATGGCTTCCATGTGACTACCCCTCCCATGCCCGTCAATCTAGACCAGCTATCTTCAAACGCCCCCTCTGGCTCTACTGTCGCCGCCTACAAGGGAACTACCGATTTCAGGTCTGTTACCCGGCAGCGAGGACCGCCGCCGCCTGCCGGGATTGTGAATGGGGACTCTCACCCTGCGCCTCGGTCGACGATGTTGTCGTGCCATTATCTGCTAGTGCGGTTGGCGGCGCAGGAGACGGATATTTTGGTATTTTTCAATGTGCCGCATGAGGAGTTTTATAGGAATGGAGATACGGAGGGACTTGTGCGGGAGGGGACTTTGGCGGATGAGACGATTCAGGCTTTGGAGGAAAAGTTGGAGATTCAGGATTGGAATCTTTTTGTTTAAGAAGGCAAGGTTGATGGAATTTGGATCTCGGGAAGGGTGGAAATAAGGAGGATTTGAAGATGAAATGTTGCTTCAAAGATGTTGCGAGACGGGCATTAGATAGGATCTTTAGGTAGTCAAAATGAAACGATCAACATGAAGAAGTACGCCAAGGATCGATGAGGATTGAGTTGAAAAAGAATTGATCATTTTCTTCATTAGGTAGCAAGAAGACATAGATCTTCGTGGTATCAAAAAAGTTCACAAGAAAATATGGGGAAATGAGACCAGCTCGTCCAAGCAGGCCACAGATCGGTATATACAATTTATTCCCGAAAACATCAAAACTTAAGCTCATCCAAAGACAGCTTCTCATAGTCCAGAGACTTTTTCTGGAAGTTGGGAACGGCCCCATTCTTCTTTGGCGACACGTTCCGGGGCTTAGGCTTGATTTGCTCCAGCTTCCCCTTGCAGGCACCGCACTTGAATCGGGTTGTATCAAGACTCTTGGAGTGGCGACCAAACTGGTTGGCGCAATCGACACAAGCCCAAACATATTTGTAGTCAATCTTGTAGCTATGCTTTGTCGTCACATGGATCTGACCACCATATTGCGGATGATCTTTCATTGCGTCCGAGCATTTCTTACCCCAGGACTTGAAGCCGGGTCCATGAGGCTGGTCGACAATATTAGAGACCATATAGTTCGCCAAATGGCAGTATTCATGAGTGAGGGTATTGGTGAGTCGGTACTCGTCAACGAGAATACGATCAGCGAGTTCGATCTTAGCGTAATGCAACGTAGGAGAGTTTCGACGATGTGTAGCTTTCCAAGTCGCACGGCCTGCTGTTTTCTGCAGGGTTTTAGACCAGACAATCTCCACACCACCAGTTTCTTCGGCTAGTTGGATGATCTTTCCTCCCGTTACGGCAATGTCCAAATCATGGAGGAAGGTCTTGGCGAGCCCTACTTTCTTGTCGTCGAATTCTTGCCGAAGAGCCTTTTCAGCACGCTTTGCTTCTGCTTCGGCCTTCTTCAGAGCGGTTTTACTCGGAGTCTTGGGCTCCTTCGCTTTGACACGCGACATTGGGATAGGCTCGAGGCCTGAGCCGGAATCCTGGCTGCTTCCCTCGTCGTCTGAGTTATCAAACTCTTGAAGGATCTCTATCATGTTCTTCTCGCTCGGTTTTTGCGGAGAGTGCTTGTCGTTCCAGTCGTTGGTTTCCTCTTGGTCCCAAAAAGCGTCCACACTCTCACGATGGGGTGTTGGTGGGATCTTAGTTCTCTCTTTCCTGGGAGATGCGAGGCGACGAGATGGTGATGGGCTTGATGGTGGAGTCACCTTATCCTGATCTGTTGGCTTGAGTTCCAGATGAGAGCTTGGTTCTATCACCGAACTGTTATGAAAAGTCAGCTTGAATGCTCGTTGTTCGATCAAGAAGCAGAAGGCTCATACAGGGAAAGAGTAGTTTCTGGTTGAAGATCTATGTCATCTTGATTTACCAAGTCTTGTAGATCTTCTTCTAAGGCAAGTTTGTTGAGTTTTGTGAGCAGATGCCCGTCGTCTTGGGACATCTGTTTGGAGCTATCGGATGGACTTGAAGTGGTGGTCTCTTCCTCATACGATTGGCCACTCAATTTTGGCGAGCCCAAAGGCGACGAGTTTTTCATCGCATTGTTTTCGGCAGAGATGTTGGCTGTCCCTGGACGACGTCCTCTGAGCAGCCTCTTGCGAGTGGATTTAGGCGGCGGCGGCGGAGAACTCTTTGGCTCGTCTGTCTCAGAGCCAGATGTCTCATGATAACTGATCTCGTCATTGTCACTGACAACAAAGTCGTCTAGTGAACCGAAGGTGTCGTTTCCACAATCCTCCCCATCGCTCTCGCGGCTCTCAAGGCTGAGGCCGCTCATTGGCCGCTCCTGCAATCGGCTTCTCTCAGGAGTTTGTTCAACATTCCTCCTCGGCGAAGGCTGGGGTGAAGGCTCCACTGAGTATGAATCCATTGTATCTTCTGTAAGATCATTTTCCTTGTCGTAGTCGTCCGTTCCTGCTTTGGTGTTGGGCCTTTGGCGTCTTCGGCGTTGTGATGGTAGGAGAAGGGAATTGACGGGTGCCGCTTTGAGTGTTCGCTTTGTCTTTTGTTTTGCCGGTGGTAAAGATGGAGAGCTTTCGTTCTTGATATCGTTGTCTTCGTCTTCATGTGTCTGCACGCTATCTGGGAAAATGTCGAAAAATGCCCCGGAGCTGTGTTTTTTGTGTGTTGACCCCTTGGAGGTTCGGTCTTGGGAAGGTCTTGCCTTAGCAAGGCTTTCGGGTTGAGTCGAAAGATCCTTGAGCCCTGTCCTCCGACGAGGCTCCTCCTTAGCCTGGGTTCTGGTAGTATTGAGTCGTGCCATTGTGTGCAGTCCGTGCTCCGTAAAGCGAAGCTGGGTACGGCTCAGAACAGAGAGGTAAAGATACTGTTGTGGATGGTACAGAATATGAACAATGCTCAACGAGCAGTTCTTCAGGGCGTTCTCTCGCAGCTTGTCGGAAGGAACTGGTGATTCGGCAGGAACTGTCGGTCAGTGTTTTCCCGCCAGCTGTTGGCACAGCAACCAGCGCGGGTACCGCAGATCACTGCCTGATCAACCTCATCTTCAATGCTTAATTTGGCCGTTCAAGCTAATGGATACTGTAGCTATTCTGTTTCAAAGAGCGGGATCTGATCTCTGAATACATGGCAGACTATAGAAATCGATTTGAGCCGCATAGTGGGCTGATAAGATCCTCAAAGTCGACACATTAACTGAAGCTTGCCTACGTGGATGCAAACATTTTGGCAAAACCTTGGAATTGCATAATTGTCTTTCAACGGTCTATATGATGGCCAAGAAGCTCTTTCAATAGATGACCCTGACTTCCAAATATTACTCCGACCCGAGGTCAAGGGTTTGTTACCCCCGTGCCGCGGGCCTGAGTATCGCAATAGAATCCTGGTCGTAGTAACAGAATGAGCAAGGCTACCCATTCAATATTAAAGCCGAATCCCTGAGGCTGTGTAGTAGCATCGCAGCCTGCACTATATCAAAGATCTTCAGAATAGGTCATGATTGAGTGCAGCTTGCGAGATCATCGTTGCGAATACCCATAGATGTGATAGTTCAGACCACTGCCCCGTTTCCCCACATGGATTCTTCAATAATGGTTGAATCCTTGGGAATAATCTATATGGCATGTTACCGTATTCCGGGCCCTTCATTCTAAGGGTCAATCGCTGCTGCCTAATCAGGGTCATGATGTATGGATCAGTATCCATATCTAGCGATAAGGTTCACTTGACCACTTCAAGACAGTGCAGGGTCTCATTAGAGCAAAGATAATAGTAGATCACCTATGGCCGCGTCACGACTTCCGTGCTTGCTCCTTCTCGCAGACCAGGATCCGGGGAAGTGCTGTTGCGGGACGTGTTGCACAGCCACGATCAAGGTCTAACGTCTGATGTCGCAGGGAAAGAGGCCTGATGGGATGTTTCAGTTGCTGGGCCAATTGAATGGGGCACAGAAATCGCATGTTCCCCGCTGCCACCCATCGATGCAGTGCGGAAAGCGTTAGGGTTGAATGGGTAAGATGTACTGGATAGTGGGGGTTGATTGGTAGAGTTGGCGATCCGACAAGGGTCTACTTCATGTATTGGCCACTGGAAGTCGACAATCAGGGAAATAAAAACCGCAATCAGGGTGTTTATTATCCCTAAAAAAGATGGTCGCTGGGGTCTCTGGTTCTCTGAGACCGGCTCTGGCGCCGATCCGTCGAATCCCGCCAACCCCCGCGATAGATCAAGCCTTTGGGACGATCCACTTCGTCCTAGAAGGTGAACCAAAGCGTGCATGCGGGATTCCCTATTGGTTGCCACTCTCGTTCAGAGACAACAATGCTCGTTAGCGCCGGCTATTTCTGTACTGGTTGCCATGTTTGTCTGTCGGAGTCCGTGGGTTCAGCTATTTCTTTTTTGCCGGCCCTACAAAGCGCCGTCGCTACCGGCTTTTATTTTTCTCTCTTGCTTGTGTGTGCAACCCATTGTCTCCAGGCCTTCCTCTACCTTAGGATTCCAGTCGCTTAATCCAAGATGAGGTCCGCTGTTGTCGCAGGCTTGGCTCTTTTTGCCGGTCTGACTACTGCTGCTTCCGCGCCTCCGATCGTTGCCAAGGTAAGGCCTTTCTGGGCATCGGAAGCTCTTCCACAGAGATATTGACATATTCTAGGGATCGAAATTTTTCTATTCCAATAACGGAACCCAATTGTAAGATCCGGTGGTCGATCTAGATCTATTCGCCTGCTAACTGCTCCAAATTAGCTATATCCGCGGCGTAGCTTATCAAGGTATGCGGCTCATTTTCAGGAAACTTCCACTTCGGCAAACACTGACTACTCTATCTCTATAGAAAACTACGATGGCGGCGGTGCTCAAGGAACCGGAACAACCAGCAGCGACGCTTATACCGACCCTCTGGCTAATGGCACAACCTGTGCTCGTGACATTCCCTACCTTGTCAAGCTCCGCACCAACGTCATCCGCACGTATGCCGTTGACCCTACAAAGGACCACGATGACTGCATGAAGCAGCTGTCCGATGCAGGCATCTATGTTATTAGTGACTTGGCATCCCCCGCCACTTCTATCGAGAGTGATTCTCCTGCTTGGACAGTGGACCAATATGAGCGATATACCGCTGTTATCGACACTTTCCAAAAGTATGACAATGTCATTGGCTTCTTCGCTGGTAACGAGGTCATCAATACCCCGAACCAGACCGCCGCGGCTGCTTTCGTGAAGGCCGCAGCTCGTGACATGAAGTCCTACATCAAAAGCAAGGGCTACCGTGATTCCATCGCTATTGGTTATGCCACAACCGATCAGTCGAATATCCGTGAGACCACCTCTGACTACCTCAACTGCGGCGAGCAGAGCGATGCAATTGATTTCTTTGGTTATAATATCTACGAGTTCTGTGGCAAGGCCACCTTCCAAGATTCCGGTTACCAAGCCCGAACTGAAGAATACTCAAACTACTCCATTCCCGTATTCTTCTCCGAATATGGATGTGTTACCGTGCAGCCCCGTGAATTCCTAGATGTCCCAATCCTCTTTGGTGACCAGATGGATGACGTCTGGAGTGGTGGTATCGTCTATATGTACTTCGAGTATGGCGGCAAATACGGTCTTGTCAGTTCCGAGGACAACACCATCTCCACGAAGGTCGACTTCAGCTATCTTTCCAAGGAGATTCAGAGCGCGACCCCAACTGGAGTTCAGAGTGCCAGCTACTCTCCCACCAACTCTCCTCGCGCTTGTCCTACTGTGGATAACAAAAACTGGCTGGCCAAGTCAAGCCCTATGCCACCCACTCCAAACGCAGAGCTATGCTCCTGCATGGTTGCCAGTCTATCTTGTGTCGTCAGTGATGATACAGATGAGAAAGACTATGGTGAGCTTTTCGGCCAAGTCTGCGGTTACGGAAAGAACATCTGTGACGGTGTCCAGCACAACGCTACCACCGGAACCTACGGTGCCTACAGTGTCTGCAGCAGCAAGGACCAGCTGTCCCAGGCTTTCAACGCCTACTATCTCAGCCAGAACAAGAAGGACACTGCCTGTGACTTCAAGGGCTCTGCTAAGACCCAGAAGGCCAGCTCCGGTTCTTCCAACTGCAAGGCGCTTGTCAGCCAGGCTGGCGGCGCTGCTGGCACTGGTTCCGTTACTTCACAACCCACTAGTACCAGTGGTGGTGCCGCCAGCACATCTACATCTGAGGGTGCTGCTCCCGGAGTCAATGTCCCTTCTGCTGTATATGTGAATGGGTGGTTCACTCTGAGCACTTTGATGGCAGTAGGAGTGACCGGATTCTTCATGGTCTTCCTGTAGATTATAAATAATTATTATTTGCTTTAACCATCCCGACGTGGAGAAATTTTGTGATAATTGACATTGAACATGTGAGAGAACAATAATCAAAGGATTCGGGCACTTTCTTTTCAACCTGCCAAGCTACTAGTTCGGGCCGGTGCGACGACAGGCATGCTAATCGTCAACGAGTTATTGGCTACTTTTCTGGACCAGGGCTTTAATGTACAACCTCAATTACACGCTATCAGCAATACACTTATCACAAATGTTTAATGCATTCCAGTAACTCCGAGTCATGGGTTCTTGATATCTCGGAGAATGCGGGGACTGTCTCGTGCCTAATAAGCGACTGGGTGGGGCCTCCGATTTCGGTAATTTTATCAGATCATCTGGAAGCACATCATCTGAGTCCACCCCAACATCTCCAACACCTTCTCACCCTCACTCATATATACCGGGGCGTAGCGATTTAAGTTCTCAAACTCTCTCTCGCCATCGACTACGCCCCCTACACACGCCGTAATGACTATCGCGACTCCGAAGCAGCCCTCGGAGACCCAGCCGCTGCTGGGAGACGCGGAACACAATGATCGCTTCCGCCGACTGGGCTGGATCCGGCTCACCGTCGTCTCGATAGTGGAAGCTATCGCCCTAGGAGCACTAGGTCTTCCATCCGCCTTCGCAACCCTCGGCATGGTCGCCGGTGTCGCGCTGACGGTCGGAATGGGCCTAATAGCCATGTATGCGGCTTATCATGTCGGGCAGGTGAAGCTCCGATATCCAGAAGTCAAGCACTATGCTGACGTTGGACGATTAATAATGGGTCCTATTGGAGCAAATATCTTTGTGGGGAGTTTTGTTGCTCTGCTGATCTTTGTGGCTGGTTCCCACTGCTTGACGGGTGCGATCGCCTTCCGGAATATCACCCAGGGAGATTCCTGTACTGTGATCTACAGTGCTGTGGCGGCGTTGCTTCTCCTGCTGTTCGCTATTCCGCCGTCGTTTGCGGAGGTGGCGATTCTGGGATATATCGATTTTGCTTCGATTCTGCTGGCTATTGGAGTCACGATGGTTGCGACAGGAATCCAGAGTGGAGGTGTGTCAGATTGGTCGCCTTGGCCTATGGCTGGTACTACTTTCTCTTCGGCTGTTGTTGCTGCAAACAACATTGTATTTGCATACTCCTTTGCGGGATGCTTGCCGTCCTTTATGGAAGACATGCATACCCCCGAGGATTATGTGAAAACGATGTGGTGGCTAGGTGGCATCCAGATCGTTGTCTATACCTTGACCGGTGCAGTCATTTACGCATTCGTAGGACAGAGCGTACAATCACCCGCTCTCCTATCCGCAGGACCTGTGCTCTCTCGAGTCGTCTTCGGAATTGCGCTACCTGTGATCTTCATATCAGGATCGATCAACACGACAGTCGCCTGTCGCTACATCCACGATCAGCTCCACAAAGAGAGCATCGATCATTATATCAACACCGCCAAGGGCTGGTCGAGGTGGCTTGGCCTCGTGTCCCTGATCACGCTGATCGCATGGGTCATAGCGGAGGCTATTCCGATTTTCCCCAATCTACTGTCGATCAGCTCATCCTTATTCATTTCGGGACTGTCATTTTACCTCCCGCCTGTCATGTGGTACCTACTTCTCCGAGAAGGAGAGTGGTATGAACGGCGAAACTGGACGCCAGCCATATTGAATGGCATTGTCTTCTTAGTTGGAATTACCGTTTTCGTCATCGGCACCTACTCTAGCATTTTTGAGCTGGTACGTTTGCTTTGCCACCTACCCCAGCTGTTCCTGACGTGCTAATCGCAATTTTAGGTTCTCAAATTTAAGTCGGGAGCGATTGGCAGACCCTTCTCGTGTTCTCCATAGACCCTTGCTAGACCGTACATTAGAGTCATTAGCTTCTATAGAAATTTCAGCTGAATGAAAGATCTCCAGGCTCCTGGTTTCGGTTTTAATAGACCGAAGAAGACCAACCCCTTTCCCATAAGTGCAAAGAAACCATAATAGATCGTCGCAACAGATCCTTCTAGTACTGGGTAAGATAATAAGATTTATGCGATCAATTAAAACATCATTATATGGCTCGTAGTATAAAAAAGAACGCTAAAGAACATATGAGAGAATTCTTGCACAAAGGGGGTATAAGTCGGCTCAAAGCTCGACATGAAAACATAAAATTACAACTTTTGAAAGCTTTGCTTTCCCGCAAGTTGCCATGAGAAGGAGATGCCTTTTCTCAAGGGTGCACGGAGTGGTTTGAGCGACGCAAGTCCTCGTCACTGTCGACTGTGACCTCCATCGAGTACCAAATTCCCCGCTGGCTACTATGGCTGTCTGTGTCGTCGTCTCTTCGCTTTGTAGTGACATGGCCAAATTTTCCATCTGTTTCTCTTGATCTGCTGACAGACGATAGCTTGACATTGCTTCCAGATCGCATACGTGAAGTTGCGTCTCCAGATGAGTCTTTTGTGGTTGCGAAGACCTTGCGGAAGAGTGGGCGGAGAGTAGGAGCGCAGGCTGCGATTAGAACGACATTTTGTTCAACCCTGGAATTCACGTTAGACTATGGACCAAAAGTATTGATGTATGAATAAAAACTTACATTCCCCAGATGACAAGTGGCACAACATTGTAGACTATTCGAAATTAGCTGGGGGTTTGGGTTAAACGAGCCATGGGGTTACCCACGAGGGTCAGAGTGGTCAGAGAAAAGGTGAAGATAAGTAGCTTTCACAATCGTAACCACAGCCGAGAGTAGCGTCAAGCCCATCATAATACTGACAGACATCTTGGTTGACTTGCGCATTTGCAAGTTCCAGAACGCAGTGATAGGGACAATCGCCAGGACGATGTCTGTGAAAGTAGTCCAGGCGCTCACAAAGTAGGAAAAGTTGTCGAAGATATCCGGGCTCCAGCATTGTCCCTTGAGCGTTGGAGTCCACAGCATTGCCGTGGGCTTACACTGGAAGAACACCAGGAAGATCGAGATCACGGCGAGGAGGACTTGGAAAATCGACATGCCATATAGCAATCGTGCCCGCAGGGGGTTAGGCTCAAGTAGATGCACAATGAGGATAGAAATGGAGATATTAGGGAAACTGAAGGAGCCTGTTTCTGGTAAATTGCTGCAGTCTCAAAGTTGATATCTGGAAATTCTTCACGAACCGATGTTGAACGGGAAAGCAATGACCTGCCAGAAAGCAGCTTTGCTATATCCCTCCATTCCGCTCTCTTGAATCACGGCAATAGAGTGCCTGCCGAGTCCAAGCGAGGATGAGTATGAGACAAAGGTGGTCGCTATGATGCTGAGCGCCTATAGCCCCGTCGAGACTGATTAGATTCCACTGGGTAGACATTGCTGTTGACTATACTCACCATTGAGAAGAAGATAAAGAAGTCATCCCAGCCCGCCAGCTTTTTATCGAAGCGACTGAATAATTTCAAGCAAACAGCGCCAAAGGCAGCGCCAGTGAATATCCATCCCACCAAATTGATCTGGAGCACCTGGCTCTCACCGAAGTCGACGTCTGTATTGAGTCCGGACATATTGATCACGTAGTGAAACCGGGGTTCGAGATGTGACAAAGGAACATGAGACGCTCGACTGGGAACATTCGATCCCAAATAAGATCCGGTGGGCACGAGCTCCAAGGGGAAGGCGATCGATCCTGGTGGAGAGACCTCGAGACACCTGCAGCAGTGCAATCCGTCTCCATTTCCGAAGCCCACTTCTCTATTACTGCTCCTCGTGTCAGAGTCTTCGAAGGATTCTTTTCTTTTCGTTACGTATTTTCACGCTATTGCCACCCATGACAAACGCATTGTTCGACGAGCGGCAATCAAGCATTGACAGGGGTGGTTTTGTGACGAAACTCATTAATTACAAGTAGCAACCTCCTCCTACAAGGGGTCTAGTGGCCATAGTTCTCAACGGTGATTGATTGTCTGAGCGGGAACTGACGGACTCCAGTACAAGCAGCCCGCGGCACGGAATATTCGTGGAGCCTCTATCTGCCAGTTGGAGGACTTTGACTTTCGCGGAGCGGTTCCGGCAGTCTGTCATTCAATTTTGAGACTCTTGGTATCTCCATATGTTTGGCTGCCGTGTGGTTGGGGCTGGTCCATCAAACCCAAATTTATGGGGCCTTTGTCTTTAGACTGACTGAAGACCCACGACGATTCCTGATATTCGACCCGCCCGTCTTTAGCCCCCAGTAAGACCGGCCTGGGTCTTGTTGTGCCCTCGGCTGATTATCCTTGGTTGTTCTGCCTGCATGAATTGTGCGAACACCACCAAGCCTGACAGGGCAAGGTCCATAAAATAGGGCTTCGCATGGGAACATGGCGGCGAACAAGGTTCAAGCCCCGTCAGCCGTGCGGATCTTAACTCTAGCGGACGGCTTCGCCCTTGTCATATCCTGTCTGTCCCACCTTTGTTCTTTTCCATGGTTGTCAAATAAGGTTGTTCAAAGGCCCATACATGTTAATCCAAGTCCGTATGGCACTTTGCTCGTGATCGAGGATCGATTCGATCGTACGATCGGGCTCCTCTATAATCGAATCCTTCTGAAGTTTTGACCATCGTCAAAGTACACTAAAAAAGCCCAGTGCCGCCTAGCAGCCCTTAGCCTGTAATTTCCCTGATGGCGGGAGTAGTTCGGAACGAGGTCAGGCTTACCGCGGCTCACTAGCGCGGAGCATTTGTTTCAACTACCACAGTCTATACCCACTAAGAGTTAGCTTATCACCGTGCGGTGGGTGGGTAACTTGGTGGAGCAGACACGCATGTTTGGCTTATGCACATGTTAGGTAGGTGGGGGAAAGCAACGAATAGATTGTTGCGCTCAATGACCCAATTTGTAGCTGTGCTAGCTCTATGGCTTTCTTGATAGCACTGGGTCCAATGAGACTGTACACGAGTCATTGGACAACGTGAGGCCCTAGCGACAAGCGTGTTAACGTCCCCTGAATACGGACTTCCTTTGCCATACATTAAGTCTGTGGACGTTGCTACATCTTCATACTGCTCTGGCCACGGCATTGACTAGTATCCTTCAATAACGAGACAATTGTCCCATTTTAAGGCTCCAAATTGCACAGCCATGGCTTCTCCAGTGACTGAAATCTTGGACGGCATCAACTCCGCACGCAAAGCGTTCGAGAATAATGAGGCTGGCTCAAGGGAGGCCTTGATCGACTACAGTCGCTCATTGATCACTTCTCTGGAGATCCCCAGTGAATTCATTCAACGTACTTTCTGGGCTGAGGTGAGTTATTCCACATGAACGTTTAATTTATACCCCACATAACCCCTGCAGGACATTGCTAACCGAACACCTTTGACCCTAGCCCGCCCAATCTGCAATTATTCGTATTGCCACAGACGTCAACCTATTCCAGCACCTCGAGCAGGCTAAAAGTACGGGATTGAGTCCCTCCGTCTTGGCGGAGAAGACCGGAGTGGATGTGGTTCTTCTGCAGCGCCTTACCAGACACCTGGTTGCTATGAAGCTGATTGCCTTCCATGACGGAGCATTTTTCCCTTCGGCCCTAAGCAACGGTCTCGCTGCCGAGAACTACCAGCACAGTATTCGTTTCTGTTACGAGGCTGCCCGCCCATCCTTCAATGGATTCCCTGAATACTTCAAGAACACCAACTACCGTTCCCCTACTCTCGGTGGAACTGATGGCCCCTTCCAGTCAGCCCATAAGACTGACCTGCCTTTCTTCGAATGGCTCGTCGCTACCCCTCCCCAGCTTCAATACTTTGACTCCTTCATGACGGCCTACCGTGCTGGTAAGCCGGACTGGTATGACTTCTACCCCGTGAAGGAGCGTCTGTTTGAAGGATACGACTCCTCTGTCAACGAGACCCTCCTCGTCGACGTCGGCGGTGGTAAGGGCCATGACATGGATGCCTTCGCTGCCAAGCACAATGCCCACCCTGGAAAGATTGTGCTCCAAGACCGTGAGCCTGTCATTGCAGGCGTCGTGGCTGAAGGTGGTGAGCGTCCCTTCGAGACCCAGGCCCATGACTTCTTCACTCCCCAGCCCGTCAAGCACGCCCGTGCATACTCTCTTCACTCCATCCTCCACGACTGGGGTGATGAGGACGGTGTCAAGATCCTGCAGAACTTGGTGCCTGCTTTGAAGAAGGGCTACTCTCGAGTCCTCTTCAACGAGATTGTTGTCAACGAGGAGAACCCTACCTTGGCCGCTACTAACATGGATATGATGATGCTGGCTCACTTTGCTGTGAGAGAGCGCTCTGAGAGCGAGTGGAAGGACATCCTGGGCCAGGTTGGCTTGAAGGTTGTCAAGATCTACACCTACCCCGGTGTTGCTGAGAGTTTGATTGAGGCAGAACTGGCTTAATTGACTCAGGTATAACGACGCATTGGAGGAACTCTCCTTGCAAACCCATACTATCCTTTAAAAATTACATGGCATACTCAGAACCAATCATGATGCAATGTTCAGTTCAAAGAATTATGACGAATGATGGAGTACAAAATTCGCAAATGATCAATTTCCAATATAGTTCGTACATGTCCAGTTTCATGGCTGAGGCACGGGAAGAGTGGCAAAATAAGACATTGCTTTCCGATTCACCTCGGGCGTCATAGCACCTTGCTTGGCAAATTCCGACAGAATCTTGAAATAGTTGATATAGAAAGCGGGAGAGAAGGTATTGAAAAAGCGTGCCTCTTCATCCGTCGGGTTCGAGAATGTATGCGGGCTTCTCGTAGGGACAACGACATAGTCCCCAGCTTTGGCGTCGACATCTTCTTTCCCCGGAATATGGAAACGAACCATTCCCTTCGTAACAAGGAACGTTTCATCGTGCATCTCATGCCAGTGTGGCGGAGGGCCAGCGGTTTTTGGAGGGATAATCAACTCGACGGCACTAAGTCGCATGTCTATAGACATTAGCTTGGTTGTCTCGGCTTGTCTTGAACCACCTACCTGTGTTTGATCCGTCCTCCATGACTCTGAGCTTCAGGCCAGGGCCAAGGCTGATAACTTCGCCAGTCTTTGCTGGTACGAAGCTAACAGGGCGATCTGGGACTTCCATTGCCATTGTGTCTTTTTCTTGTTCTCGTTGGATTTGGCCATTTTTCAGTGCAGATGAAACTACTTATCTACTGTACTCCTTTGTGCTATGACCGTTACATGGGGCCGGATTTCGGTCTTGGTCGGACGCGAGGTCTTAGATCCGTTCTGAAAGCTCATGTGGCTTTCGGTAGGATCTGCGTAAGGCTGAGGCTCTATATTGGATGTTATTATTGGGGGTAAGTTGCCTGAAGCTCTGCACGCAAGGCTCGGGGCCGGACCTTCTTAAAGAGGAAGTCTAGTTCTATCTCCGATCACTCCCCGAACGACCGAACACCCGCTATGGCGAGGGATTTGAAATATCATAGCTTATCTTTGCGTCAGTCAGTAGTCTAGCCATGAAGAAAGTCTTAAGAAAAGCCAAGAATAGGTCGAATGGGTGTTTGAAGCACACTTAGTAGTCATGAGTGACATCGACCAGACGGTAACACAACGCCAATTACCCATCCAAATGGAGAATTTCGTTACTCAGGAAGATATGAAAGAAAAAAACGTAAAAAAAGAGAAGATTGAGAATGTAATCAATTGTACGAGGGTATAACTAAAAGATAAAGACTAACGCGTATACATGCCCCAAAAACGCTCCGCGTTAAAAGTCCACCTATTATCGTCTTTCCATAGATCATCAAACGCCGTAAATAAGACCAAGTCTTCTTTTCTATGCGCAAAACTTCTGCGCAAACTATCAACTGCGACCCGCTGGTTCTCAGGCGATGGGATCGCAGCCCCATTCGCCTCACCAGCATGTGGCCAACCTGATTCTGTAATGACAGTATGCTTCCCGCCAGCTGCAGCAGACACACTGTGAGCTTGCTCGAGCGCATAAGGACCAGCGTTGTGAGGCTGCTGAGTAGCATCGAAGAAAGCATGACAGTTTGCAGCACAGTAATCTGATACTTTGCATAGCTCTGGGTGCTTCAGAAGGACAGAGAAGGTATCAACAGTCACAATCGGGCCCTTGTAGCCCTCGCCGCGAAGAAACGTGCGAGCTTGGTTAACAGCACCCGTGACTTCAGAAGGAGTATTATGCCCTCCATTGACAAGCTCGTTGCCGACGGCAATCGTGTGAAAGACTGACCAGTCAACCTTGCCGCTCGGATCCTTAGCAGCGTCTTTGAAAGCATGAAGGCTATCTGGGAAGCCTGTGAGATCGTAGATTCCAGCAAACACTTGCATGTTGTGTTTGCGAGCTGCTCGTGCTACGGTCTTGGTCTGATCGCAGTCTGTGCCGTAGACGCGAACATAAGAGTGATCGGACAGCTTTGCCAAATCTTGATCTACTTGCTCTTGGTTTCTGCAGCTTCTATCGCCATTATATGGAGAGTATGAGACGCCGAACTTGCGATTAGGGTTTGGAGGGTTCGGGTGGTGGTGAGGCTCGGGGTGATCATGAGGTTGAGGGCGAGGGTGAGTTGGATGTACTGGCTTGATGAACACCTTCTGCTTGACTCTGTCTGCATTGGGTGGCGACTCGGTATGTTTTGCTTCTATTTGGGGTTGAGGCTGTGGTGCTGGAATGACATTATGCTCTGGGATAGACGCCGGAGGCTCGGCTGGATTGCTAGCTGGAGCAGTGGGTGCCGGATGCTGAGTAGTCTGGGCGGTGGTGGTATGAACGCGCAGCTTTGATATGTTAACCTCTATTCTCATCCTTGGGAAATGTTTGTTTGATGATGTATGCTACTCACAAGTTCCTTTGGTTTCACCGATGCTGTATCATAGTTTGTCTCTGTGCGAATGGGCTGTCCATTTTCATTGACCCATATCAAAACCTCCGCGGTGCGCTGAGCCTGGGGTGTATTGTTGGCATTGTCGAGACATCCCTTTGAATCTACACAGTGATGCGTTAATAAATGAGGTCTCCTCAATGCATCTTTGTTAGCGAAGGCATGCTTACCCTCAGAATCTCCAAGAACACCAAGTCCAAAGCATAGCGCAGTAACAATTGGAGCAAGAACCTTCATAACGCCGTCTAGATACTCTTTCGGAAGTACCGAACCCTAATCCGTGAAACAAGATCTAGTGGATCACAAACATAACAGGAGTGACCTCAAAGTCGACTCCCTAGCGCACGAGGGAAGAAGGTCATTGTGCAGATCAAGCTGATTATATTCGCCAGGGGGTCTAAGCATCGTCAAATTCTTTCCATTGGACCTGGTAGGCTCGGCCCTTAGCAAGGGGTCATCTAGACATAGCTATCAATCGATGGGGTGACATGTGGAATGAGATTCTGGGCAAAGAATAGACCCTCACCCTTGACAGCCCTTGGCTCAAGGGCTGACGGGTCTCGGTAAAGCGTTTAAGGCTAGTTTCGAATACGAAACCTTGGGTTTAGTGGGCTCGATGAGCCAGATCCTTGCTAGAATAGGGGGTGGAATGCGCCTGGCTACACCTCATCACTGTGGAATGTGAGGCTCATTCCTCTCCTAGTAACCTAGACCCCGGGAAGAAGGAATCAGGGATCATGGAAATGATTACGTTTGAAAAAAATCAGTCTCTAATTGAAGAATGAATTTGTGGTAGATGCAAATCAGAACAGCACTAGGCCGTAGCTGTAAGGATATTATTAAACAATCTAGAGTCATGCACTGGTAAAGTATGGTACTGCCCCTGAAGAGAAAAGAAGCGAGGGAGAAGGGGCGGTTCTGTACATGTACCAAAAGAAGTGGCATGATGCATATCGACAAGCAAGTTAACAATACACCGATGAATATGGGAGGCATTAGGGCGTAGGTAGTTGGCGAATGTAGAAAACACCGGCGCCAGAATGTCATTGAGACGTGAGCGTCATGTATGGCGGCGTCGGCCAAGCCAGTTTTCAAACGAGAAGGGAGAAGAGGTGAGCTATTTCTTTTTGTTCATCACCTTGGTGATAGCATGACGGATCGTCTTGCCTGAGCTCTCGATCTCCCGCTTAGCGAGGCCAATAGTGACGCACACCTTCAGGGCGGGAGCGACGACCTGTTTTGGCTCAAAGTTATCTTCGAGAGATTTCAAACGGGTAATCAGAACTCCATTGGCGAGGCACTAGATTTTGCAATTAGTCTCATTGACACAGAAAAAAGACTAGTGTTACTCACCTCGTCGACAACGTCCTGCAATAAGAATTGCTGATCGTCGTGCGAGAGCTTCTTTGAAGCCACAACCTCAGGCTTGATGACCAAGATAAGGATGGGGTTCTCTGGCGCACTAGTGCAGTAGACCCAGTCACTTCGGGGATCCAACTGAGCTCGCATGGCCTTGGTATAGTCACGGAGCTGAGCGACGATATCAGGGTTGTTCTGAAGGAGGTTGATAGTAGCGCTGGCAGTGGTCGAAAGTA
The DNA here is from genome assembly GCA_026745395.1 of Tympanopsis confertula. Taxonomy (NCBI): domain Eukaryota; kingdom Fungi; phylum Ascomycota; class Sordariomycetes; order Coronophorales; family Scortechiniaceae; genus Tympanopsis; species Tympanopsis confertula. Next base: position 5,746 of record JAOYNU010070858.1, on the reverse strand, counting down.
GAGCAGGGAGAGCGGCAGAGAAAGTGTAGGCTAAAGCAGAGATACGCTGGTGATGCACAATCTCTTCCGATCCAGCGCAGAAGCCTCCACCACCGACAATAGCACCGGCCAAAGAGCCGATAATCATATCAACCTCCGCAGCATCAACGTTCTGGTGCTCAGTGACACCACGACCAGTGCGACCCAAAACACCAAATGACCATGTCTCGTCGAGGATAAGGCGGAACTTGTATTTGAGGCGCAATTCGATCTAGAGAAAGGTTAGCCATGAACAGGGTTCCTCAAATGTCAGAGCCTTGAGAATAAGGGAGAAACTTACAATCTTAGGAAGATTCACTATGTCACCCGAAGACTCGAAAAGACCCTCAGTAATAATGAACCTCCGAGTCAAAGGCTTGCGAGCCTGGTCCTTGGTAACCTTGGCAAGCACGCGCTCCAAGTCCTCCATATCATTATGGTTGTACCAGCGCACAGTACTACGCGAAATCTGGATGCCCTTGCGAATGGCAAAGCTGACCCCCCTATCCGCAACAATGATGTCTCCACGCTTAGAAAATGCAGGAATGACACTAGAGATTGTCGAAAAAGATTGCGAATAGACAATGCACGCCTCGGTGCCCAGATATGATGCCACATCGGCCTCAGTCTTCAAGTGAACATCCTGGGTACCGTAGAAACCACGCGGACCACAGGGTCCCACGCCGTAGGTGCGGAGGGTTTGGATTGCCTGCTCCTTCAGCGCCTCATTGGTGTTGAAGTTATAGAAATTGAAGGATCCGAGGTTCGTAACGGTGCGCCCAGTGGCTAACTTGGTTTTAGGTCCGATCGGACTATGAAAAGAGAGAATGATGTTAGCGAGATCTCCGGAATCTGCGCGCACGACGGACACGCCCAAGACTTACCCAGCTATCACAGTACGCTTCTCAACTTCCATCGCCTCTAAGCTTGTTGGCTCTCCGACGAGAGGCTCTGGCGTCCACTCATCCACAAGATCGTCAATCTCATCCTCTGATAATGGGACAACACCGGGCTTGGTAGAGTATTTCGGAGCGAGGAGGTACCGGACCGCGAAGAGGAATAGGAACAATTCGACAGCGGATCGAACAGGGTCGTCTTGATAGCTGGATTTAACGTATCGCAAAAAGATCGCAGATCCAGGGACGCGGTGGAAGAGATTGGCGAGCTCTTGCAGATACTCGGATAGGAGACGTTGCGTCTCCTGAATGTCCATGGCGGAGGGGTTGATCAAGGCGCCCGAAGCGCGAAGGCGGCAAGGAGATCAATTGCGATAGGGAACGAGGGTATCGATAGCGCGCGAGGAGTCGACCATTCGAGGCGTGGAGGATAATTGCTGCTCGCACGCGAGGGTTTCCGGGTTGGCGCGGATGCGGTCACGTGTCAGGCGATTCGAGACGTGAATGGATGGACTTTAGTATACGTGGAGGTTCGCACAAGAAGTCGGGATTTTTACAGCAGTCACAGTTGTTGTAATTTTACGGTTGGAGAAGATTGAATTCAAGCAATGCAAATTGTATTCCGTTACTGTTGAACAAGAAGGAAACAAGCTATGATAGCAGTGATAACGAAGGTGTAACCCCCTCCGGGCTGTTATGGAACCACACATAATACAAAGGTCATCCCACGCAAGCCATTAAGATCAACAACAAGAGCGCCATTTATTGAGAAAAAGAATGCAGCAAATCGCGGATAATGAGTGAAACGAAAAACAAAAACTTTGTACAAGCCGTTTTTTCATACAAGGGGAGCGTAACATCCTCTAGAAAAGCTTCCTGAGTGCATTAAAGTCTCCGGTCATGACAGGCGAAGGAGAGACACTGAGATGCTCAGAGTAACCCTTCGGCAAGCCGGAGCCAGTATAGTATGACCTCGTGTCGTTCAAACCGGCATCAAGCGGCTGCAGAAGAGCTTTCATGTTGCCGCTCGAACTGACGCCAATCTTGCCCTGGAGCATCTTGAGGAAACTCGTGTCCTTTTTCATGGTGTGGACAATGAGAGGAGCCGCAATGAGCAGAACGAACACAAAGGTCATGCCGTAGAACATGCACGCAAAACGAATGACACGTCTTCTGCGGAGCTTGGACTGCTTCAAGGAGTAAATTGGAGGACGGATTTGTCGACTGTGATATGGTTAGCACATGAAGAGTGAAATATTAAGACGAGAAACGAACCTAGGACGCAGCCAGAAGAGAATGACTGAATGAAATTTGTCGACATATGGAATTGCCAGAACAGGCAACTGGAAGATCAAGATGATGTGGCCAAGAATGAAGTCGTTTGCGAAGTAGCCGAGCTCGGTGATCTTACACAAGAATTCACGACCGGGTTGCGACATCGAATGCCAGCCCATGTTGTACCATTTGCCAGTCCACCACGCAATGTTGGACTGATCGTGCTTGAACTCTCTAGTGAGGCACAGGGACACGATAAGCTTGAAGACAAATCGCTGGATGGCCATCATAGCGATGAGACCAGAGATAGTGCGGGGCCAGCTGAATGAGTGCAAAATCATCAAAACTTCAAACATAGCCAGCTCTGCGATAACTGCAACAGCGTGTGCAATAGCTGCCAGAACAGAGCCGAACTTCTTGCAGCACATGCTGAAGAGCGGTCCCATACAGCATGCCATTGCGAAGAACATAATCGACACACCAGCGTTGACACCAATGGGTGCAAGGGAGACGAGCAGAATGCGAAGGATAGCGTTGGGAGCGTAGATGGGGTTGTTGCTGTACATGTTTCTGGAGCAGATGAAAAGATACGGAATGAGAGTGACAGCCACGACAACGATTGGTGCAACGATCTCACTGAAGAAGATGTTCGTGAACTTGGCGCGAGGGATATCGCCTGAACCCTTCTCAGAAGGAACACCGAGAACCTTTCGCTTGTAACCAGTCAGACGCGTACGGGACAGACGGCAGAACCCAATCCAAGAGGAGGCGTGGGATCGAGAGTTGCCTCGCGAGAGCCATCGAAGGTAGTCGCGGTAATCAATGAAGAAATCGGTCCATGCGAACTGGTGGGGGTTGAACAGGAATGGCGATACAATCATGGCGAGAAGAGACATCCAGAACCAGATAAGAGAGGGTGTCCAAACGGATGAAGTGGCGAAGAGCAGCATCAGCAAGAGACGAGCACCTGCGTAGATCGAAGAGCTGGCAAATCGGGAGTAGAGGATTCCGAATGGGATACGGGCAGTTGCGAAACCACGACCGGTACCAATGTAACGAGCACCACCGAAAGACAAGTTGTTGTGGACAGCATTGGCATAGATCTGACAAACGAAGACCTCGAACATGAAGGAGAACGAACCGAAGTGCTTCGCCAGACGAGTAGCCATGCGCCATATACCGCGCTCAGTCAATTCTTGAACAGCGAGAGGAACGAAAGAAATGAAGAACACGATGAAGATGGAAATAACACAGCGGTTGACCCAGTTGATCACAGGGACGAGATCCAGACAGTATGTGGGGACAAGAGGATCCGTGATGGGGAGATCAGAATCGAATCGACAGGTAATGGACTCGTGCTTCAAGGCACCCAAGTTGATCAAGACAATCATGAACATCTGCACCGACAACATGATGAACATGTTGTTCAAATGGAAACCAGGATGGGCGTAGTAGAAAGACAAGAAGCGGTCGAGGGGTAGTTGAGTTCCAAGGTAGTAGTATTCACGAGAAAGCATCTGTTCACCCATACCAGTTCCAATCTTGGTTGTGAAGTTGAGAATGGATCCGAAACCCAAGTCACGACCCTTACCACACTGGAAGTACTCGCAGTGCTTAATACGACCACCTCGAAGAAGGGCGTTCATACCGGCGTAGATATCCTCATTCAGGTGCAAGCCCTTCTGAGCTTTTGAAACACCACCACGAGTACACATGAAAGTCGCGTTGAGGAAATCAGGGTGACCATAATGGAGCTTGCCACCAATTTGTGCGAGTGTACGAGCGAAGAGAGTACCGAATGTTTGTTCCTTTGACGCAGCAACATCACCAAGCACACCAATGCTCTCAGAGAAAATGTATTCACGAGCTCCGAGGATGGCGACAGGATGGCTGTCAGGGGTAGGAAGTCCAGGGGTGTAAGGAGAGACGTTGTCGGTGGTCAATTCTTCGAACTCAGCAAGGACACTGCGAATCTTGAGACACTCTTCCAGGTAGTTGTCCTGGTTAGCGTCAATCAACTGAATGTATTCACCACGGTAGAAGATGATAGAGTGGTTTTGGTTGTCAGATTTTCCGTCTCCAAGAATGGGGTTACCGGAGAGCTGGATGCGGAACTTAGGCTTGCGCATGCCGTTCTCAAGCAGCTCACAGTGACCATCGATGAGGGCAGAGTACAAGCGAGGCTCCTCGCCCTCTTGCTCAGGAGCCTCTTCGTCCAGGTAAGCAATCTGCAGATCTGGGTAGGCGCGGAGGAGAAACTCAGTGTTCTCGCGCTCATCCTTAGTGAATTTCGCGTAACGCTGCATGGAGACACAAATACGGAACTTGCGGCGGGCCATGCGCTCCAACTCACGTTCAAGTTTCTCTGAGTTGCCACCAAACATTTGGACGACTTCGGGGTTCTCGACACGGTAGAGCAGCTTGATAGCACGGCTGTAGTTCATGAAACCAGATACAGTTCTGTATAGGGTCTGAGAACGCAGGGAAGCCCAGATACGGGTTCGGAGGGTGTACTCGGGGGCAGCAGATTTGAAACCAATGCAGTAGAAAGGCAAATCGTCGATCTGACTCTTCTCAACATCCTTTTCACCCTTCTCGCCATACTCTCCATTGAACTGAGATGTCTCATCGGCGAGGATTTTGGTATCCTTGACGAAGCAGTCCCATTCATGGGGGTGGAGCTGTTTCAGGTATTCCAACATAGTGACACGAGAGTATGGCTCATCCTCACGAATGATCTCACGCAAAGACAACAGGATCTTTTCGCTGTAGTGAGGAATCAAGACACTGAAAGTCGGCATGTTATCAACGGGCAGAGGCTCTGGCATGGGAGTGGACAAGGATTGGGCGAAGAATGAGATACGACGCTCAGCTTCAGAACCAGCTGGGAAGAACTCAGTCTTGAAGGATTGATCTTCTTGAGAGACGAAGAAAGTTGGTGCACGGAGTGTACGCTTGCCTTCCTGCTCTGACGGAACCTGGTGGTAGAGAAGCTTTTGCACGTGGTCGATAGCCAGAAGATGCTCACGATACATGGAAATGATAATCGCGTTCCAAACTTGTGAGATAAGGACTTTGGGCTTATACTTGATTTCCATATCGGTGGTGGCCAGAACCTTGGAGTAAATGCGCTTAGGGAGGCGAGAGAAGATGTTCCTCCAAGGCGACCAGATAGAGACACCAAGGTAGAACGACCGGGCGACAGAGAAAATGGTGTTGCAAATAATGTACCACAGGTAACTGTCAAGGAAGAACAATGTTAAGTCCATGAAGAACATCAGCCCAAGCAGAATCTGAGGGTGAATGTGGCACAGTTGATTTTTGATCCAGTAAACACCAGTGCACTGACGCAGCGTCATGGGAGACAGGATACGAATGGGGTCTTTGAAGGAAAGCGTCAGGAAGAAGTAGGACTCAGCCAGCTTCGCACCGAAGACACAGACCCAGAGACCGAAAGACATCCACATATCGTTGCCGGCCAGGTGCGGGAAGCTCGCAGTGAAAGTCTGACTGGCAACGTATTGCCGCCCGCCTTTCTTCAAGTAGCTGCCAAACAT